>JAMYXO010003887.1:0-18838 GCA_033310375.1 Conus canariensis | reverse complement strand
ATTCAATTCTATTACCAACTATGACGCTGACGACCGTTTGAGAGAAATCAACATCAGTTAAGAAATAGTCTACATCACTATGACCATGCTCAGACATATAGGTCAGTTTTCGTTCTTCGTCTCCTGTCACATAACCATTCATGATTAACATTCTATAGCAAAAGCATATTTCAAGGAGTTTTCTTCCAAAATCATTAATTTGAGTGTCATTTGATCTTCGGCGTAGTTGCCACAAAAGCTCATTGTGAAATGGATTACTTTCCTCGACGTTGTCCTGAAGGAGATCTACATTTATTTGATGGAGGTCAGTGCGTTAAAATCGCCAGTACAGATCAAATGTACGTTATCACATTCAACTGTCAGGTCATGTAAACATCTGTCTATCTCATCAATAAGACAGTTACTTCCGGATTGGTCATAAAAGGGACTGCCTGTAGGAGGTACGTACGTAGAATCTGTATGGAGAAGGATACACAAACAATGTGGACCCTGACAAAATCCCTAAATAGAGTAACAGGAACCAAACACTTTAAGGCGGTCAGTGAGGACGGAGGCAAACAGCATTCAGGAAAAGTGGTAGCAAACACCTGGGTAGGCATCATTAAGGAAGAAATCTCAAAGTCACTTTGCAGATCCCTGATCAACAAATCTGCGATTACATTAAAGACAGTCTAAAACAACAACAACCAGGGTCTAAACTGATATCTCCCTTCTTTGCAGGAGAGCTGAACACAGCATAGCAGAGGGTTGTATGGAACATGTTCCATTAGATGTGCCACTTTCTCGTACACCAGATGCTTAGAGTGAAGGTAGATTGCAAGAGCAGCCACCTTATTCCTCTCCACCAAAGTGTTTCTCAAGCCAGAGTTAATTTTTTCCCAACTGTGTCATCCACTTTATCCGATGTTTCGATTGTGAAAGGAATCAAACGTGTGCATAGTGAGCAGGACAGTATTGCTCATTGATTTATTTACTTCTGGGGGTGGAGGGATACAACACCAACGTTTTCCTGTCAGGGGGAAACCATAGTCACGTAGGACAGTAATGAAGGCCTACTCATGCCTCATGTCAGGACTGTGAGAGAATGAGCATTGGCAGGTGAGCTGCCTGCCGCTTTTGGAAAAAGAAGAAGAAACAAGGAAGGGAAAAAGTAGAGGTTAGTTTTCAAAGTCTGGCCATTTCCTTTATATATATATATATATATATATCTAATATATAAATGGCAAATTCTGTCTGTGTGTGTGTGTGTGTGTGTGTGTGTGTCTGTGTACGCTATAGACTCAAAAACGGCTCAACCGATTGTCATGAAATTTGGCAGGTACGTCCGTTGTGACCCGAGGATGGTTTGGGGCTAATCTCTAAAAAAATAAAACCGTTAAAAACCGTTAAAAAGCTGTTATAACGGTTTTAAAGTCATCTTTTTCCTCTGCTTTTCTTCAACTAGCCGTTGTGACATTGCACAGGTACAGGACTACTTCTCTAAAATTAGAACCGTTATTTGGCAGTTAAAAAACGTTATTTATAACAGTTAAAAACCGTTAAAAACACCAAACCCTCTAAAAGAAACTGTTTAAAACCTGATCTTCTTGAAATTTAGCAGGTACGTCTGTTGTGACCCGAGGATGGTTTGGGGCTAATCTCTAAAAAAATAAAACCGTTAAAAACCGTTATAAAAACTGTTATAACGGTTTCAAAGACATCTTTTTCCTCTGCTTTTCATCAAATGGCCGTTGTGACATTGCACAGGTACGGGGCTACTTCTCGAAAATTAGAACCGTTATTTGGCAGTTAAGAAACGTTATTTATAACAGTTAAAAACCGTTAAAAACACCAAACCCTATGAAAACTGTTTATAACCCGATCTTCTGAGGTTGGCGGCCACGAGAGTCATCGGATCGCCACCAAACTTGACATAAGCCTACAGGAACATCCAGCGGGTAACATAGGGTCATTAGATAGTCATTATGACCATTAAATTGGACCGTTAAAAACCGTTATTTTTAAAATTTAGGCTGTTCTTGATGAAATTCGGTATACATGTGCAGTTTTAAATGCCGAAAAATGATATACAACTTTTACGAACCGAAATTCACAATTGACCGTTAAAAAACCGTTATTTTATAAATTTAGAGTATTCTTGAAGAAATTCGATATACATGTGCAGTTTTGAACGCTAAACAATGATATACAATTTTCAAGATCCGAAACTTAACATTGACCGTTAAAAACCGTTATTTTCTGAATTTCGAAATTTTCACCCTTCTTGATAACATTCCGTATGCACGTACAGTTTTAAGCACTCAACAATGTTATGCAAATTTTACGAACCAAAACTTAACACTGACCGTGAAAAACCGTTATTTTCTAAATTTACACCGCTATTGATAAAATTCGGTATGCGTATGTCCAGTAACGGTAAGTAATTTTGCAACATGGATGGTTTAGCAGGTACGTCTGTTGTGACCCGAGGATGGTTTGGGGCTAATCTCTAAAAAAATAAAACCGTTAAAAAACCGTTAAAAAAAACTGTTATAACGGTTTCAAAGTCATCTTTTTCCTCTGCTTTTCATCAAATGTCCATTGTGACATTGCACAGGTACGGGGCTACTTCTCGAAAATTAGAACCGTTATTTGGCAGTTATAAAACGTTATTTATAACAGTTAAAAACCGTTAAAAACACCAAACCCTATAAAAAAAAAAAAACTGTTTAAAACCCGATCTTCTGAGGCTGGCGGCCACGAGTCATCGGATCGCCACCAAACTTGACATAAGCCTACAGGAACATCCAGCGGGCAAAATAAGGTCATTAGATAGTCATTATGACCATTAAATTGGACCGTTAAAAACCGTTATTTTTTAAATTTAGGCTGTTCTTGATGAAATTCAGTATACATGTGCAGTTTTAAATGCCGAAAAATGATATACAACTTTTACGAACCGAAATTTACAATTGACCGTTAAAAAACCGTTATTTTATAAATTTAGAGTATTCTTGAAGAAATTCGATATACATGTGCAGTTTTGAACGCTAAACAATGATATACAATTTTCAAGATCCGAAACTTAACATTGACCGTTAAAAACCGTTTTTTTTCTGAATTTCTAAATTTTCACCCTTCTTGATAACATTCCGTATGCACGTACAGTTTTAAGCACTGAACAATGTTATGCAAATTTTACGAACCAAAACTTAACATTGACCGTTAAAAACCGTTATTTTCTAAATTTACACCGCTATTGATAAAATTCGGTATGCGTATGTCCAATAACGGTAAGTAATTTTGCAACATGGATGGGACAGGCTAGGGGGATGAAAAGGGAGGAATGAGAGGGGCCAGAAAAATGATTGTACAGTGCAAAGCCTGATACACTATTTTTACATTAGACACAGACCCGTTGAAATAAACTACTTCTGCACAAAGTCTATTCCTACAAAATTAAGGGCAATCAGAAGAATGGGAATGGGAACAGTGAGTGCAGGCGGAAAATCGAGCGAGAAAAGCATCTCGACGTACTAGGGAAGATCCAGAGGAAAGGGGCCAGAGGCAGGCGGAAAACAATAGAATGTATAAGAGAGAGAGAGAGAGAGAGAGAGAGAGAGAGAGAGAGAATGTGTATTTGTGTGGGGGAAGGGGTGGGAAGATGTTGGGGGGGGGGATTGATTGTAAATCAAAACAATTAATACATGTTTGCCGTCACGTGAGTATCGCAAAGAATGTTCATATCCCGGGCAACGCCGGGTGACCCTGCTAGTATATATATATATCTAATATATAAATGGCAAATTCTGTGTGTGTGTGTGTGTGTGTGTGTGTGTGTGTGTGTGTGTGTGTGTGTGTGTGTGTGTGTCTGTGTACGCTATAGACTCAAAAACGGCTCAACCGATTGTCATGAAATTTGGCAGGTACGTCTGTTGTGACCCGAGGATGGTTTGGGGCTAATCTCTAAAAAAATAAAACCGTTAAAAACCGTTAAAAAACTGTTATAACGGTTTCAAAGACATCTTTTTCCTCTGCTTTTCTTCAAATAGCCGTTGTGACATTGCACAGCTACAGGACTACTTCTCTAAAATTAAAACCGCTATTTGGCAGTTAAAAAACGTTATTTATAACAGTTAAAAACCGTTAAAAACACCAAACCCTATAAAAGAAACTGTTTAAAATCCGATCTTCTTGAAATTTAGCAGGTATGTCTGTTGTGACCCGAGGATGGTTTTGGGCTAATCTTTAAAGAAATAAAACCGTTTAAAAACCGTTAAAAAAAAACTTATAACGGTTTCAAAGACATCTTTTTCCTCTGCTTTTCATCAAATGACCGTTGTGACATTGCACAGGTACATCGAACCTAGAGGGACATCTCCCGAGTAACATAGGGTCATTGGACAGTTTCTACGACAGTTATTTATGACCGTTAAAAACCGTTAACAACACGTACCCCCCTAAAAACGATCAAAATACAATCTTTTCTGATGTTGGCGGCAAAGGGAGTCCTCGGATCGCCACCAAACTTGGCATGAGTCTAGAAGGACATACTGTGAATAACATTGGGTCATTTGATAGTTTTTATGACCGTTATTTATCACCGTTAAAAAGCGTTATTTTCTAAATTTAGACCTTTCTTGATGAAATTTGGTATACAGGTGTAGTTTTAAATGCTGAAAAATGATATACAACTTACACGAACCGAAACTTAAAATTGACCGTTAAAAACCGTTATTATATAAATTTAGACCGTTCTTGATGAAATTCGGTATACAGATGCAGTTTTACACGCTGAACAATGATATACAACTTACACGAATGGAAACTTAAAAATTGACCGTTAAAAACCGTTATTATATAAATTTAGACCGTTCCTGATGAAATTCGGTATACAGATGCAGTTTTACACGCTGAACAATGATATACAACTTACACGAACGGAAACTTAAAATTGAGCGTTAAAAACCGTTAAGATCCGTTATTTTCTTAATTTAGACCTTTCTTGATGAAATTTGGTATACAGGTGCAGTTTTACACGCTGATCAATGATAGACAACTAATATGAACAGAAACTTAAAATTGACCGTTAAAAACCGTTAATTTCTAAATTTAGAGATGGTATCACCGTTAAAAAGCGTTATTTTCTAAATTTAGACCTTTCTTGATGAAATTTGATATACAGGTGTAGTTTTAAATGCTGAACAATGATATACAACTTACACGAACCGAAACTTAAAATTGACCGTTAAAAACCGTTATTATATAAATTTAGACCGTTCTTGATGAAATTCGGTATACAGATGCAGTTTTACACGCTGAACAATGATATACAACTTACACGAACCGAAACTTAAAAATTGACCGTTAAAAACCGTTATTATATAAATTTAGACCGTTCCTGATGAAATTCGGTATACAGACGCAGTTTTACACGCTGAACAATGATATACAACTTACACGAATGGAAACTATAAAATTGAGCGTTAAAAACCGTTAAGATCCGTTATTTTCTAAATTTAGACCTTTCTT
Source organism: Conus canariensis (assembly GCA_033310375.1). Classification (NCBI taxonomy): domain Eukaryota; kingdom Metazoa; phylum Mollusca; class Gastropoda; order Neogastropoda; family Conidae; genus Conus; species Conus canariensis. The sequence goes on along the minus strand of JAMYXO010003887.1, from coordinate 13,327 downwards.
GATAAAATTTGGTATACAGGTGGGCAGATCTGACCGTTCCGTGTTTTACACATGGAATGTTCTACGTTGCAGCATCACGAACTGGAAGCGCAGAAACACTGACTGTACTTGCGCCAAACAGGGAGACCAGAAATGTTGTCTACCCGGAGGCTCTCCAATAGACATAATACATCGTGAAAATGCAATCTTTTCACAGAGTTGTCATGTTTGAGTTGGGTTTAACGTCCGTGCCCAAATCAAGGATATGCAGACGGCTGGTCCGTCACATTAGACTGACACCTGTGGGGCCAGGGTGGACATCGGGGTGAACTACGGTCATTTTAGCTGGAAACATTCCGCGTGAAAATTTCCAAGACCAAACCGGGATTCGAAACGACGACCTTTGGATCATGAGTCCAGCGCCTTATCCACTAGCTTATGGCGGCCCCTACAGAGTTGTCATTTTGGAGCACTTCAATCAAGGAATTGAGAATGCATCGGTAAGTTCACAAAGTACAGGCATCCCTCTATGGACTGTGTATCTATGGAAAAAAATTCGTGAGGGAAAACAGATTGAGAGGTAAGAAGGGAGTGGGCGTCCGAAGAAATTGGGTGAAGTAGATAGGAGGAGGCTGGGGCAATTGGTTCGGCATGGGAAAAACGAAACGAACCCAAGCTGAATTTTATTGTATTGTCTTTTAAGTGGTGAGAGAGAGGGGTGGCCAGAAAATTATTGTACAGATATACCCGAGCGAAGCCGGGTACACCAGCTATTGACCGTTAAAAACCGTTATTTTATAAATTTAGAGTATTCTGGAAGAAATTCGATATACATGTGCAGTTTTGAACGCTAAACAATGATATACAATTTTCAAGATCCGAAACTTAACACTGACCGTTAAAAAACCGTTATTTTCTGAATTTCTAAATTTTCACCGTTCTTGATAACATTCCGTATGCACGTACAGTTTTAAGCGCTGAACAATGTTATGCAAATTTTACGAACCAAAACTTAACATTGACCGTTAAAAACCGTCATTTTCTAAATTTACACTGCTTTTGATAAAATTCGGTATGCGTATGTCCAGTAACGGTAAGTAATTTTGCAACATGGATGGGACAGGGTAGGGGAATGAAAAGGGAGGAATGAGAGGGGCCAGAAAAATGATTGTACAGTGCAAAGCCTGATACAGTATTTTTTCATTGGACACAGACCCGTTGAAATAAACTACTTCTGCACAAAGTCTATTCCTACAAAATTAAAGGGCAATCAGAAGAATGGAAATGGGAACAGTGAGTGCAGGCGGAAAATCAAGCGAGAAAAGCATCTCGACGTGCTAGGGAAGATCCAGAGGAAAGGGGCCAGAGGCAGGCGGAAAACAATAGAATGTATAAGAGAGAGAGAGAGAGAGAGAGAGAGAGAGAGACAGACAGACAGACAGACAGACAGACAGACAGACAGACAGACAGAATGTGTATTTGTGTGGGGGGAGGGGGTGGGAAGATGTTGGGGGAGGGGGGGGGTGATTGATTGTAAATCAAAACAATTAATACATGTTTGCCGTCACGTGAGTATCGCAAAGAATGTTCATATCCCGGGCAACGCCGGGTGCCCCTGCTAGTTATATATATATATATATCTATCTAATATATAAATGGCAAATTCTGTGTGTGTGTGTGTGTGTGTGTGTGTGTGTGTGTTACGCTATAGATTCAAAAACGGCTCAATCGATTGTAATGAAATTTGGCAGGTACGTCTGTTGTGACCCGAGGATGGTTTTGGGAAAATCTCTAAAAAAATGAAACCGTTAAAAACCGTTAAAAAGCTGTTATAACGGTTTCAAAGACATCTTTTTCCTCCGATTTTCATCATATAGCTGTTGTGACATTGCACAGGTACAGGACTACTTCTCTAAAATTAGAACCGTTATTTGGCAGTTAAAAAACGTTATTTATAACAGATAAAAACCGTTAAAAACACCAAACCCTATAAAAAAAAATAAATAAATAAAAAAAAAACTGTTTAAAACCCGATCTTCTTGAAATTTGGCAGGTACGTCTGTTGTGACCCGAGGACGGTTTTGGGCTAATCTCTAAAAAAAATAAAGCCGTTACAAACCGTTAAAAAACTGTTATAACGGTTTCAAAGACATCTTTTTCCTCTGCTTTTCTTGAAATAGCCGTTGTGACATTGCACAGGTACAGGGCTACTTCTCGAAAATTAGAACCGTTATTTGGCAGTTAAAAAACGTTATTTATAACAGTTAAAAACCGTTAAAAACACCAAACCCTATTAAAACTGTTTATAACCCGATCTTCTGAGGTTGGCGGCCACGAGAGTCATCGGATCGCCACCAAACTTGACATAAGCCTACAGGAACATCCAGCGGGTAACATAGGGTCATTAGATAGTCATTATGACCATTAAATTGGACCGTTAAAAACCGTTATTTTTAAAATTTAGGCTGTTCTTGATGAAATTCGGTATACATGTGCAGTTTTAAATGCCGAAAAATGATATACAACTTTTACGAACCGAAATTCACAATTGACCGTTAAAAACCGTTATTTTATAAATTTAGAGTATTCTTGAAGAAATTCGATATACATGTGCAGTTTTGAACGCTAAACAATGATATACAATTTTCAAGATCCGAAACTTAACATTGACCGTTAAAAACCGTTATTTTCTGAATTTCGAAATTTTCACCCTTCTTGATAACATTCCGTATGCACGTACAGTTTTAAGCGCTGAACAATGTTATGCAAATTTTATTAACCAAATCTTAACATTGACCGTTAAAAACCGTTATATTCTAAATTTACACCATTAAAATTTGGTACGTGTATGTCCAGTAACAGTAAGTAATTTTGCAACATGGATGGGACAGGCTAGGGGGATGAAAAGGGAAGAATGAGAGGGGCCAGAAAAAATGATTGTACCGTGCAAAGCCTGATACACTATTTTTACATTAGACACAGACCCGTTGATTAACTCAAGCAAAACCTAAATAAACTAATCTTAACCCGTAGAGTGCCTTTAAGCCGTCAGCTGACGCCGCATTAAAAATGCTTTCCCAGTGCCTATGGGCCGTCCACTGACGTCATGCATTTTTCTTGAATTTTCATTCGTTACTATTTCTATCAACGGACTTAAATAGAGTGTGCGTAGTAAGCCTTATATGTCTGTAGTATTAAAATGATATGTAAATGACCACACGTGAGGGGAAAGTCCATTTATTCTCATCACTGACTGGATGACCAGCCAGCACTTCGTCTCGCTTGCAAAGATGGCGGCGCAACCTTCGACAAGCGCAGCGACCAAATCAACGTATTTACACAGCTGAGCAGGCTCTGCTAATGATTTTTGACAAAGACAATAATCTTTTATTCAACGACTCACTCGAGCATGAAGGTGAGATGATGATAGTGATGGAATTGCCAACCGTATTCGTCAGTTATTGTGTCGGGCTGTGTGACCTCAATGTGTGTTCAGCTGACTGGTTTGCCAGCGTCGAACGAGCTCGCCTAGTGTGTACTCTGCACTGCGTGCCAGTGGTCAGTGACGTGGTAGTCAGCGTGAGAGGGGAGCGCGGCCTGCTCGCGGCGCGGCACAGGGCAGAGGGAAAGGTAGGGGAAGAGGAGCAGTGAAAGAGAGGGTTGAAGTCCAGCAAGGGGGCGTGGTGGGGAGAGGGGGGCGTGGTCGTGGACTGACCTGTCTGCATAGAGTGTGAGCGTCTTGATAGACTTCTAAACTGTTTTACTTTCATTTACAGGTGTAGTGTGACAATACAAACTTTATTTTCAACTTTTTTGCTTTGTGTTCTTGTTTGGATGTGAAGATGTAGTGGTAAATACATATGCTTTTGATCGTGCAAAAAAATCTATCCAAATCTAATTGTCTAAATACTTTTTTATTATCAAAATTAAAACAAAAGAAGCCCAGATTCAAAATCTTCATTCAATTTCCTTCAAAAATCATATATATTTCATTGTTATATCTTTTGTAGTTTCTGAGCTAGAATTTTTTGTTAATTATTACCCCCAAATCATTAGATTTCCCTGGCACTGGGAAAGCCTTTGTTTGTAACATTTTCAAGCAGCTTCAAGCAGCGAACGGGTTAAATAAATGTTAGCGAACCGCCCAGAGAACGTGGACAAACGAGTCACAAGACGAAACACAACTAGTTTCGACCTCTTAGGTCTTCATCAGGTGAGACATTAACGAATAAAACAATGAAAATTCACTCCTGTCTTCTTCAACATTTCAAACAACAAACCACAATCATCATGCCCATAGCCACTGCTTCAAGACTCAGACAGCTCATCCATACACACAACCAGCTCATTCACAATCACTGCTACCAGGTTAAGCAAGACAAGTTATCAAAATTACGAAACAAACACGAGGCAAACCCAGACCAGTTGAATCCCCCTACACACAAAACTGACCCTTCTATCACCCATGAGCAACACCGCCACCTTGTTCGCTGCATTCCTGATAATCTGACTCTCACCAATGATGAAAGATCAGTCCTGGCAAAAGGTCTGAAATTTATTCCCATTCAGCCTGCCACCAATAAATATCAAAACCACGTTGATGTTGAAAGATTCTTTAGAAAATTAAGATGGATGGCTGCACTTGACGGTGTGCCCAAGCCCCCTCTACCAGACAGCTCAGACATTTTTACCCACCTTTTTCGAACTCCAGTGCTTCGCCAGCCACCTCTTGACAAATCCACTGAAGTTGAACTCTACATCAAAAAGTGTAGAAAAGAAATCTCTCAAGTTAAATCCAAACCTGTCCGCAATTCCAACCTCTCACGGGATGAACAAAAAGCCCTTGAATCACTGAGACAAAGACAAGACATTGTCATCAAACCAGCAGACAAGGGTGGTGCAGTGGTGGTCTGGGACAAACAGTTGTACATAAAAGAAGCACACAGACAACTGTCAGACACAAATTTCTATACACCACTCACAGCATCACCCCTCCCCCAACACCAGAAACTCATCTCAACCACAGTTAAACAAGAAATCAAACATAACAACTTACCGTAGACAGCCAAACTCCTCATAATGACAGACACCAAACAACCCACCTTCTACCTGCTCCCTAAAATACACAAAACCAATACTCCCGGCAGACCCATAGTATCTGCATGCAGCTGCCCTACAGAACACATTTCACAGTACTTAGACTCTCTCCTCCAACCCATAGTACAAGGCCTCCCCACATACCTCAAAGACACTACACACACACTCAACATGATTAATTCATACAACACAGATCCCACTTTCAAACCCAGCCTCCTCTTTACCCTTGATGTCGTCTCTCTCTACACTTCCATCCCTCATGCTGATGGACTGAAGGCCCTCGCATTCTTTCTTAACAAACGGCCCCCCAACCAACAACACCCTCCCACAGCTACACTAGTCAGACTTGCAGAATTAGTCCTCACCCTCAATACTTTTGAATTCAACAACCACACATTCTCACAAATCAGTGGTGTTGCTATGGGAACCAAAATGGGACCATCCTATGCCTGCCTCTTCATGGGACACCTAGAACACCGCCTACTAACCTCTTACACAGGCCCAACACCAGAGCTCTACAAAAGATACATAGATGATGGATTGGGAGCCACATCCATGCCAGAACATGACCTCCAGAATTTCCTCAACTTTGCACAGACCTTCCATCCATCCATCCAGCTGACCTACACCATTTCACAGTCAGTTAATTTCCTGGACATCACTATCTCCCTCAAAGATGGACTGCTTCAAACCTCAGTCTTCTACAAACCTACTGATGTGCACTCATACCTGGACTACACATCTTCCCACCACCAGTCCACTAAAAATAGCATTCCATATTCTGAATTCCTTCGCCTACGCAGACTGTGCTCTAGCGAAGAGGATTTCACTATACAAGCAGCCAAAATGTCTGATTTTTTCACCAACCGTGGATACCCTAGTGCCGTCATCAGTGATGCTCTCAGCCGCACTGCAGCTAAATCCAGAACATCTACTCTGGAAACTAAACCTCCCAAAGAGACAGACAGACCCACTGCCTGCCTTCTCTTCCATCCTCACAATCTGCCCATCTGCAGGATCCTGAAGTCTAACTGGCACATAGTAGAAAATCATAAACCTGCCTTTGAGACCACACCAATGATCACTTTCAAACGTGACAAAAACCTCAACGACCTACTGGTGCGCTCTAAGCTGAACAAAATCTCAACACCTAAGCCACCAGGTACTTTCCCCTGCTCAAAACCCAACTGCAAAATCTGCTCTCTCACCAAACCAGACACCATCCTACATGGCCCCACAGGCTCTTTCACTATTAAACGCACTTTCTCCTGCCAGAGCCACAACATTGTGTATGCCATCCACTGTCAGCTGTGCGGTAAGATCTATGTAGGTGAGACATCTCGCACACTTGAGACGCGCATCTCTGAACACCTGGCCGACATCCGCCACCATCGGCCCAAACCAGTCGCTCTACACTTCAACCATGCCCAACACAACATCAACCATGTCAAAGTCTTGGCACTTTGGCAATCTAAGAGTGACAGCTTGGAACGCCTTATGCAGGAATCTCATCTCATTGCCAAACTGGGCACTGTCCACCCTCATGGCATCAACGTCCAAAAGTAGTATGTACCATTCCATCTCTGCAGCTCCAGCCTGAAATATCCCCCACCTACACACACCCATACCACCCTACCTCCCTCTGTTTACCTCAGACATAGGTTGCAGCTATCATCATCTTCCCTTTTCCTACACTCTCTGAGTCTCTCCATTTGCTACATCAATCGACTTACTCCCCCCTCCCCCTGCCCTAGTAATGATGTGTGTAGGGGTGTTGGTGGATATGGCGGTTGCTGGGGGTGGAGGTGGGGGTAACCAATGAATAAGGCTGATATTACAAATGGAACACACACACACACACACACACACACACACACACACACACACACACACACACACACTCACACTCACACATACACACACACATAATAAATAGAATGCTGGCTCCTTTACGTTGGTCGTGAAAGGGGGGGGGGGGGAGAGAGAGAGAGAGAGAGAGAGAGAGAGAGAGAAGAGAGAGAGAGAGAGAGAGAGAGATTGTGTATAGGTGTGAATATGTTGCCCCTCCCCCTCCCCCAGTTAGTACGTAAACCCATCCCCTTCTTCCCTCCACCCTCATAGCATCTACACCTTAAAGTAACATGTACCAACCCACCACTTCAATCTCAGCCCATAATATCCTCCCATCACACACACACATACTACCTTATCTCCCACTATTCACCTCACACAACTTATAGCTATCTTATTTATGCATTTATTATCATTATTATTATTATTATTATTATTATTTTATTTTATTTTTTTAATTATTATTATTATTTACTGATTTTTTAATTTATTATTATTTTTAATGTTTCATTTATTTATTTATTTGATTATTATAAAAATGTATTTTCTAAATATATTTCTGTATCATGCTTTCATTACCTTAACCTTCACTATCGTTGTTAGCAGTATCATTCAGTAATACTATTGCTAGTATTGATACTACCACTGGCATTGACATCACCATCGCCTTCGCCTCTGGGACTGTTGCCACGGCAACCCTGCTGTTTAAGAATCCTCTAACCCACTGTCCTTTCTCCCATACCCATACTTATTGACACAGATTGGTAGTAATCTTGTCCCTTTTTTTTCTTTTTTTTTCTTTTTTTTTTCTCAGTATTTTGACCATTATTAGTATTCCTATCAGTAATATTATTATCTTCATTACGACTTTTTCTAAGTGAATTTTCATTGTTTTATTCATTAATGTCTCACCTGATGAAGACCTAAGAGGTCGAAACTAGTTGTGTTTCGTCTTGTGACTCGTTTGTCCACGTTCTCTGGGCGGTTCGCTAACATTTATTTAAGATTTGTTTAGATTTCCGCCTGCAGTCCTCTCGCTTTGCAACTAGATCTAAATAAACTACTTCTGCACAAAGTCTGTTCCTACAAAATGAAGAGCAATCAGAAGAATGGAAATGGGAACAGTGAGTGCAGGCGGAAAATCGAGCGAGAGAAGCATCTCGGCATGCTAGGGAAGACCCAGAGGAAAGGGGCCTGAGGCAGGTGGAAAATCGAGCGAGAGAAGCATCTCGGCGTGCTAGGGAAGATCTAGAGGAAAGGAACCAGAGACGGGAAGCAGACCATGTCCGGACTGCATCTCAGCGGGCCCGGGAAGAACCACATGAGACGCAAGCAAGGCAGCAAGCAAACAGGAGATCACGAGCCAATGCTAATGCTGCAAAGAACATAGCGTGGCTAAAAGCAGCCTTTTCCTACGAGCACGTCGAACCAAAACTTAACATTGACCGTTAAAAAACCGTCATTTTCTAAATTTACACCGTTATTGATAAAATTCGGTATGCGTATGTCCAGTAACGGTAAAATTTGGTCAAAATAAATCTTGATCCAGTGGGTTTGGGGCATGCCTGTGTGAAAACAATAGAATGTATGAGAGAGAGAGAGAGAGAGAGAGAGAGAGAGAGAGAGAGAGAGAGAGAGAGAGAGAGAGAAAGACAGAGAGAGAATGTGTATTTGTGTGGGGGGAGGGGGTGGGAAGATGTGGGGGGGGGGGGGATTGATTGTAAATCAAAACAATTAATATATGTTTGCCGTCACGTGAGTATCGCAAAGAATGATTATATCCCGGACAACGCCGGGTGCCCCTGCTAGTAATATATGAAGGGGAAATTCTGTCTGTGTGTGTGTGTGTCTGTGTACGCTATAGACTCAAAAACGGCTCAACCGATTGTCATGAAATTTGGCAGGTACGTCTGCTGTGACCCGAGGATGGTTCTGGGCTAATCTCTAAAGAAATAAAACCGTTAAAAACCGTTAGAAAGCTGTTATAACGGTTTCAAAGACATCCTTTTTCCTCTCATTTTCTTCAAATAGCCGTTGTGACATTGCACAGGTACAGGACTACTTCTCTAAAATTAGAACCGTTATTTGGCAGTTAAAAAACGTTATTTCTAACAGTTAAAAACCATTAAAAACACCAAACCCTATTTTTAAAAAAAAACTGTTTAAAACCCGTTCTTCTTGAAATTTGGCAGGTACGTCTGTTGTGACCCGAGGATGGTTTTGGGCTAATCTCTAAAAAAATAAAACCGTTAAAAACCATTAAAAAAAACTGTTATAACGGTTTCAAAGACATCTTTTTCTTCTGCTTTTCATCAAATGGCCGTTGTGACATTACACAGGTACAGGGCTACTTCTCGAAAATTAGAATCCTTATTTGGCGGTTAAGAAACGTTATTTATAACAGTTAAAAACTGTTAAAAACACCAAACCCTATAAAAACTGTTTAAAACCCGATCTTCTGAGGTTGGCGGCCACGAGAGTTATCGGATCGCCACCAAACTTGACATAAGCCTACAGGAACATCCAGCGGGTATCATAGGATCATTAGATAATCATTATGACCATTAAATTTGACCGTTAAAAACCGTTATTTTAAAAATTTAGGCTGTTCTTGATGAAATTCGGTATACATGTGCAGTTTTAAATGCCGAAAAATGGGATACAACTTTTACGAACCGAAATTTAAAATTGACCGTTAAAAACCGTTATTTTATTAATTTAGAGTATTCTTGAAGAAATTCGACATACATGTGCAGTTGTGAATGCTAAACAATGATATACAATTTTCAAGATCCGAAACTTAACATTGATCGTTAAAAACCGTTATTTTCTGAATTTCGAAATTTTCACCCTTCTTGATAACATTCCGTATGCACATACAGTTTTAAGCGCTGAACAATGTTATGCAAATTTTATGAACCAAAACTTAACATTGACCGTTAAAAACCGTTATTTTCTAAATTTACACCGCTATTGATAAAATTTGGTATGCGTATGTCCAGTAACAGTAAGTAATTTAGCAACATGGATGGTTTAGCAGGTATGTCTGTTGTGACCTGAGGGTGGTTTGGGGCTAATCTCTAAAGAAATAAAACCGTTAAAAACCGTTAAAAAAACTGTTTATAACGGTTTCAAAGACATCTTTTTCCTCTGCTTTTCATCAAATGGCCGTTGTGACATTGCACAGGTACAGGGCTACTTCTCGAAAATTAGAACCCTTATTTGGCAGTTATAAAACGTTATTTATAACAGTTAAAAACCGTTAAAAACACCAAACCCTATTAAAACTGTTTAAAACCCGATCTTCTGAGGTTGGCGGCCACGAGAGTCATCGGATCGCCACCAAACTTGACATAAGCCTACAGGAACATCCAACGGGCAACATAAGGTCATTAGATAGTCATTATGACCATTAAATTTGACCGTTAAAAACCGTTATTTTCAAAATTTAGGCTGTTCTTGATGAAATTCGATATACATGTGCAGTTTTAAATGCTGAAAAATGATATACAACTTTTATGAACCGAAATTTAAAATTGACCGTTAAAAAACGTTATTTTATAAACTTAGAGTATTCTTGAAAAAATTCAATATACATCTGCAGTTGTGAATGGTATACAATGATATATAATTTTCAAGATCTGAAACTTAACATTGACCGTTAAAAACCGTTATTTTCTGAATTTCAAAATTTTCACCCTTCTTGATAACATTCTGTATGCACATACAGTTTTAAGCACTGAACAATGTTATGCAAATTTTACGAACCAAAACTTAACATTGACCGTTAAAAACCGTTATTTTCTAAATTTACACCGCTATTGATAAAATTCGGTATGCGTATGTCCAGTAACGGTAAGTAATTTTGCAACATGGATGGGACAGGGTAGGGGGATGAAAAGGGAGGAATGAGAGGGGCCAGAAAAATGATTGTACAGTGCAAAGCCTGATACACTATTTTTACATTAGACACAGACCCGTTGAAATAAACTACTTCTGCACAAAGTCTATTCCTACAAAATTAAGGGCAATTAGAAGAATGGGAATGGGAACAGTGAGTGCAGGCGGGAAATCGAGCGCGAAAAGCATCTCGACGTACTAGGGAAGATCCGGAGGAAAGGGGCCAGAGGCAGGCGGAAAACAATAGAATGTATAAGAGAGAGAGAGGGGAGAGAGAGAGAGAGAGAGAGAGATAGAGAGAGAGAGAGAATGTGTATTTGTGTGGGGGGAGGGGGTGGAAGATGTTGGGGGGGAGGATTGATTGTAAATCAAAACAATTAATACATGCTTGCCGTCACGTGAGTATCGCAAAGAATGTTCATATCCCGGGCAACGCCGGGTGCCCCTGCTAGTATATCTAATATATAAATTGCAAATTCTGTGTGTGTGTGTGTGTGTGTGTGTGTGTACGCTATAGACTCAAAAACGGCTCAACCAATTGTCATGAAATTTGGCAGGTACGTCTGTTGTGACCCGAGGATGGTTTTGGGCTAATCTCCAAAAAATAAAACCGTTAAAAACCGTTAAAAAAAACTGTCATAACGGTTTCAAAGACATCCTTTTTCCTCTGATTTTCTTCAAATAGCCGTTGTGACATTGCACAGGTACAGGACTACTTCTCTAAAATTAGAACCGTTATTTGGCAGTTAAAAAAACGTTATTTATAACAGTTAAAAACCGTTAAAAACACCAAACCCTATAAAAGAAACTGTTTAAAACCCGATCTTCTTCAAATTTAGCAGGTACGTCTGTTGTGACCCGAGGATGGTTTTGGGCTAATCACTAAAAAAATATAACCGTTAAAAACCGTTAAAAACTGTTATAACGGTTTCAAAGACATCTTTTTCTTCTGCTTTTCATCAAATGGCCGTTGTGACATTGCACAGGTACGGGGCTACTTCTCAAAAATTAGAATCCTTATTTGGCAGTTAAGAAACGTTATTTATAACAGTTAAAAACTGTTAAAAACACCAAACCCTATAAAAACTGTTTAAAACCCGTTTCTTCTGAGGTTGGCGGCCACGAGAGTTATCGGATCGCCACCAAACTTGACATAAGCCTACAGGAACATCCAGCGGGTAACATAGGGTCATTAGATAGTCATTATGACCATTAAATTTGACCATTAAAAACCGTTATTTTCAAAATTTAGGCTGTTCTTGATGAAATTCGGTATACATGTGCAGTTTTAAATGCCGAAAAATGAGATACAACTTTTACGAACCGAAATTTAAAATTGACCGTTAAAAAACGTTATTTTATTAATTTAGAGTATTCTTGAAGAAATTCGATATACATGTGCAGTTGTGAATGCTAAACAATGATATACAATTTTCAAGATCCGAAACTTAACATTGACCGTTAAAAACCGTTATTTTCAAATTTCGAAATTTTCACCCTTCTTGATAACTTTCTGTATGCACATACAATTTTAAGCGCTGAACAATGTTATGCAAATTTTATGAACCAAAACTTAACATTGACCGTTAAAAACCGTTATTTTCTAAATTTACACCGCTATTGATAAAATTCAGTATGCGTATGTCCAGTAACGGTAAGTAATTTTGCAACATGGATGGTTTAGCAGGTATGTCTGTTGTGACCTGAGGATGGTTTGGGGCTAATCTCTAACAAAAATAAAACCGTTTAAAATCGTTAAAAAAAACTGTTATAACGGTTTGAAAGACATCTTTTTCCTCTGCTTTTCATCACATGGCCGTTTTGATATTGCACAGGTACAGGGCTACTTCTCGAAAATTAGAACCCTTATTTGGCAGTTATAAAACGTTATTTATAACAGTTAAAAACCGTTAAAAACACCAAACCCTTTAAAAACTGTTTAAAACCCGATCTTCTGAGGTTGGCGGCCACAAGAGTCATCGGATCGCCGACAAACTTGACATAAGCCTACAGGAACATCCAGTGGGCAGCATAAGGTCATTAGATAGTCATTATGACCATTAAATTTGACCGTTAAAAACCGTTATTTTCAAAATTTAGGCTGTTCTTGATCAAATTTAGTATACATGTGCAGTTTTAAATGCTGAAAAATGAGATACAACTTTTACGAACCGAAATTTAAAATTGTCCGTTAGAAAACGTTATTTTATAAACTTAGAGTATTCTTGAAGAAATTCGATATACACGTGCAGTTTTGAACGCTAAACAATGATATACAATTTTCAAGATCTGAAACTTAACATTGACCGTTAAAAAACGTTATTTTCTGAATTTCGAAATTTTCACCCTTCTTGATAACATTCCGTATGCACATACAGTTTTAAGTGCTGAACAATGTTATGCAAATTTTACGAACCAAAACTTAACATTGACCGTTAAAAACCGTTATTTTCTAAATTTACACTGCTATTGATAAAATTCGGTATACGTATGTCCAGTA
>JAMYXO010000388.1:0-49723 GCA_033310375.1 Conus canariensis | reverse complement strand
TCTTTCGTGGCGGGGGGCAAGGATGAAGTATCTCATCAAACTAATCAGGAATGTCCAGAAATACTAGAAAATTATATAAATGGGTTTTGTGCCCTTTCCATTTTTTAAAATCCTCTAAAGGGGCATTACTATCATTTTTAAATATCGGTCTTTGCCAAACGGAACAGCGATGGAACAGTACCAAAAATTTTTGGGATATTAAAACGCACGCCCTATACTTAAGTTGGGATGCGGATTAAAAAAGGTTTAAATTGGGAAAGACAACATTACGTAATTTCCCCAACCAGGTTTTCCCGTAGTATTGGTAAATTTCCCACAGAGATTTTTTGACCCGTGGTAAGGTAAAGAAAAATTTTTGGCATCCCCCGGATTTTATATCCTTTCTTAATCGGTTTTCTCAGTAAAAACCTTTGTTTTGAAGCAAAAGAACAGGAACATAAAAACAATGCCCCTCATTGGGTCGTCAGATGAAGATACGATGGAACATAAACAACCCCCTTGTACTGAGCATGCCAAGATGAAGTCATCTTTGACCCCGATCTTTTTCCCATTTTTGTAAAGGGAAAAGAGCGGTGAAGATGGGATAAAAAGTAGGTTACTAAATCTGCTCCCTCGTCATTTAATCGGGTGGTTTACCATAGTGATTGACCCGGGACATGGAGGAAAGGATCCCGGCGGTGTCGGAAGAATTATACAATAATAGCAAGAAAATATACAGTCAAGGAAAAGGATGTGGTCCTTGATGTTTCTCTGAATGTTATGAATAAGATGAAACAACGCTATCCCAATATAAACATTGTATTGACTCGCACAGACGATAATATATTACTCTAGAGCAGAGAACAATATTCGCCAATACCTATCTCGAGCAGTTAAAAGAAGGTGAGGCCATGCTTTTTTTATCAAAATACACGCCAACGCAGCACTGCAGCGGCAGGCATTGGCTATGAAGTGTGGTATCTACCACCTGATTATCGAAGATCAAATTTAATAAAACAGAAGCCCTATACAGTCAAATAAGTAATATTATCAATAATCTACGAGAAGAGGAGATCACCTTAGAAAGTTTTAGACTAGCAGATTTGATAATAAATGGCTTACGTAAGAGTACAGAAGACCATGTTATCAATAGGGGTAAAAAGAGGAAAAGTTTTACGTAGTTCGTAATACAAGATGCCGGCAGTATTGATTGAATTAGGGTTTGTGACCAATTCTCTTGAGGGCTACCATCTAACGCAAGACCATTATAAAGAAAAAACTGAGTCGTGGGATAGTGGATGGTTTGAGTAACTTTTGGATCTTTTTGAGATAACGTTAGAATAAATTACAATATAATTTTATTAGGATATGAACCGCTCTTTTATTAAACACTGATATTTTCTTGGTATTTTTTAACTCCATTATTATTATTTCTTGTGGAGTATTCTTAATAAGCTCGTATATTTATATGAGTGCACCTCAAAGATTAGAACCCATAACCCTATACTTTCCTGAAGCAGGACTAGACATTACTACAAACCAATGCTTCCAGAGATTCGATATGTTCCCGCCACCATGGAAAGGAATTCCCGGATGTTTATCCTTATTCCACAACCATAGAACGTTTGGTACAGGAACTTATGCTAGGACCGCAGAACGTTTATGCAAAACATATATTGCCCAGCAATGTTCACTTCAAAAATGTATTTGTGTCTGATGCTTGGAGAAAAAATATTTTTATATCCTACAGGTAATCCCAAAGGATTCAAGGAATAGCGTATTGAATAACCGAGCGGAACTTTCTTCTGATATACAAGAAAGCATACATTTTGGTTGGAACAGAACATACAACACATTATTCTTTTAAGAATATATTTGTAGTATATGAGTAGGTATACCATTTATGTATTTTTATAGCGAGTATTTGGAAAAAAAGATAGGTCATTCGCTGAGCAGATACTACATACCAGCATTGATAAAACAAGAATTGTGCTCAGCAGACCACCGGATCTTAGTAAGGGAGACATTGCCTTTCCCATGTTTCCTTTGGTAAAAGATACTCATTTTGTACCTGACGAACTCGCCATGCAGGTTACGGAACATCTTAATGCACATAACCCCCGATAACAGTGTAGCTACCGCACATGGACCATTATCAATGTATATTTAGATAGACCAAGCTATTTTTGCAACAATAGGAACTCGTGTTCTTAGCGAAGCTCTTCTTTTGGCAAAAGTTCCCTGTTACGAGGGCAGAGAATTATGATAGAATTCTCTGCTCCTAATACGAATAAACCACTGCATCTTGGACATCTGAGAAACGATATTTTAGGGGAAAGCATCAGTTCGTATATTAGCGTTTATGGGGGCAGAAATTCGCAAGGTAAACCTTGTTAATGACAGAGGGAATACATATATGTCAATCCATGTTGGCGTACGAGAAATATGCCCAAGGAGAAACCCCAGAATCAACGGCAACAAAATCGGATCACTTTGTAGGAAAATACTATGTGAAATTCAATTATTGGCAGGAAGAATGGGAAGAATTACAAAATGCTGAAGCAGAACACATGGACCCAGTACAAGAAGAACCGATGAAAAAATTTCACAGGATATGTTAAAAAATGGGAACAGGGAGATGAGCATATTTCAGCATTGTGGAGAAAAATGAATACTTGGGCATTGGACGGAATTTTTACGACCTATAAGCGTACTCATATATCGTTTGACGATGTTTTATTTCGAGAGCAAAAACATACAAACTGGGAAGAGAGACAGTCCTTGAAGGACTGTTCGAATGGAATATTTTTTACCGCAGAAGACGGTAGTATACAACTATCGTTAGAGGATATAGGATTAGATTGTAAAGGGGCTCTTGAGAATGATTGGAACAAGTGTATACATAACACCAGGACTTAGGAACGGCTCAAGTTCGATATAACGATTGAAAATTTTCAAAGATGGTGTATGTCGTAGCACACGAACAGAACTATCATTTTCGAGTGCTCTTTCATGCCTTGGAAAAGCTCGGCTTTGAACCTGCAAATACAAGGCAACATGCATCATCTTGGTTTGGAATGGTATATTTTCCCGAAGGACGTATGAAATCGCGATCAGGGAGAAGTTGTCGATGCGGATACCTTAATAAAGAGATAACATTATTGGTAAAAGAGCAGATAACCGCGAGAGGACGAGAACATCTTATCGGGTGATATACAAGAAATAAGCAATAACGTAGCCTTGGGGGCAATACATTTTTTTCTACTGAGCACTCACGCAAAGAAAAACATAGTATTTCACCCCGAATTGTCCATACAGTTTCAAGGGAACACCGGTCCATATTTGCAGTACTCGTGTGCAAGAATACATTCCGTGCTCAAAAAATATAACACAGATGTGAACGATCGAGCTATTCTAGATGAAACTACCATTGAGCATCTGAAAATAACCGATACCACAATGATGATGAATGGAATATCGTGTTATTGCTTGATGATTTTCCTCGCATTTTACAGGTAACGGCAGAAAAATACGATCCTTCCTTACTAGCAAATTTTTTGTATTGCTTATGCAGTGCATTCTCGACCTTTTATCAAAATAATCCAATACTTAAAATAGCAGACGACCGCATACGCAATACGAGGATGTATCTTACCAGATCCGTGTTGCAGATATTACACATAGGGCTTGATTTATTGAACGTACCCTCTGTTGAACAGATGTAAACGCTACAACATGGTTGTAACACATTGATAATGGTGGACATTGCCCATACCATGCATTACCATGAATTACCATAGTGCAACATATCTGTTTCTCTTCTGAATTGGTACTATCGAAAAAGATGGATATGCTTCCAACTATCTTATACGGATATATAAAAAATATTACCACATAATATATTTTCTAGTATAATAATAAAAGAATAGAAATCAATCTATATCTAAAAGGAGGATATATGAAAGAAAAAATATATAGGTTTATATTATTATGTATTTTATTGGTATTCACTGCATGCGTGGCATCAGAAGAAGACGAGGCAAATTCCAAAGAGCGAGTTTCTACCTTACAGTGGAAAGGACAGAGGGTATGTGCTTTGTGGAATTACTACGGGAGTTCCGGGCTACTCAGACACCTGATAGCAACAATGTGTGGCGAGGTTTTTGATGTAGATATTTGCCGTGCTGTATCGGCTGCTATCTTTGGAGATGCTGATAAGGTTGAATACCGAATCCCTTTCTGCGAAAGAACGATTTACTGCGCTTCAATCAGGAGAGATTGATGTATTATCTCGAGTTACACCTGGACCATGTCTCGAGATACCAACTTGAGTCTCAATTTTGCAGGAGTAAATTATTATGATGGTCAGGGGTTCATGGTAAGTAGAAGTAGCGGCATACAAAACCTTCAGGAATCCAATGGTTCTTCAATTTGTGTTCAAGCCGGTACCACTACTGAGTTGAATTTAGCAGATTATTTTAGAAAAAATAACTTAAGCTATGAACTCATTACCTTTGATAGAAAACGAACAAGCATCCGCTGCATTGGAAGCGGTAGATGCGATGCATTTACTTCAGATCAATCTCAACTATATGCGTTGAGAACAAAATTTGCCAATCCAGCTGACTATTTTGTAATTAACGAACTTATCTCAAAAGAACCGCTCGGACCAGTGTAAGACATGGTGATGATCAATGGTTGATATTGTAAAATGGGCATTACTTGCTATGATAAATGCGGAAGAATTATCAGTTGATTCAAAAAATGTGGATCAGCAAAAACAATCAAACAATCCAAATATACAACGATTGCTCGGTGTTGACGGTGATTTTGGTTCGTACATTGGACTATCAAAACGATTGGGCCTATAATATTATCAAACTCGTTGGTAACTATGGCGAAAGTTTTGAAAGAAACTTAGGTCAAGGTTCGCCTCTTAAAATTAGTCGAGGATACAAACGCTCTTTGGTTTAATGGCGGATTACAATACGGGCATCCTATTAGATAGTGTACTATAGTGCGTTAATCTATATTAGATCTTACTATGGCAATTTATTTGCCATAGTATGTATTTTTTATCATTTCACATATGTTAAGAAATTTATTGTTTTGGAATAACCATCCTCATCTAGTAGATAGATCTAATATATGGAAGGTGTGTATACAGGCATTTATGATAGGGATAAGTGCTGTTGTATTGTAGTTGTCATTCATAATTTTCAAGTAAACTCACGTGCAAGAAATATAGAAGTAGGATTTGCTTTCTCAGTGAATCAGCCGGATTCCAAATAGGACAGTCACTTATTGCGTATGATGAAACACATAGTTATTTTAAGGTATATATGGGTGGGCTTTCTTAATACGTTGTTGGCATCTTTTATTGCGATTATTATAGCAACGTTACTCGGCCTGATGATAGGACTCAGTATGCTATCTCAAAATATACTATTACGGCGAGTGTCTGAACTATATTTAGAGATACTGAGGAATATCCCGCCGCTTCTTTTTGTTATCTTTTGGTATGTAGTAGTGATTACTACGCATTCTTCCAGATTATACCGATAGCATAACAGGTATTGAATTGGTTTTTTCTCATATTAGAGGTTTAACCTTGCCAAGCATGCATGTGAGTAGCGGGATTCTTGCCTTTGTTCTTGTATCGGTACTTATTTCCGTAGCATTTGTTGTTCTTCTTTGCTATAAGAAACGCTTAAAAAAGCAGACAATTACTTCTTCTCGGATAACATGGGTTTCTCGACTACAATTTCATGCTCGTATGTGTGCTCGTTTTTACTCTTCGTGTTACTGCAACCTTTTGAATTTAGATTGCCAGTGCAGGGGAAGTACAAATTTGTTACTGGCTTCACCATCAAACCGGAGTTTTTCGCCATTGTCATTTCCCTTGCTACCTACACATCTGCATACATTGCCACCATTGTTAAATCTTCCATCTATCTATTCCATCCAACCAAATAGAATCGGCACATAGTTTAGGATTAATTACTTCTGAGAGTACATATATCACCGTTCCCCTCGCCGTACGTTCGATGATACCGCCACTTTACCAATCAATATCTGTAATATTATAAAGAACTCATCACTCGGAGTTGCCATAGGATATCCTGAAGTAGTAGCGTTTTTTGCGGGAACAGCCCTAAATCAGTCAGGTCATGCAATAGAAATCATGTCCATGGTCATGGTAACCTTCTTGCTTATCAGCTTGGGGACTTCAGCTTTGATGAATTTATACAATGCGAGGGTGCTCAATAAGTAAAATCATGCAGAATATTTTTGTCAAATTAAGAAAAAAAGTTTCAAAATAGTAAAGGAGTTTTTTCTACTCCGTTGAATATTATTATCTCCGTACTACTACTCTATATTACCATTAGAATAGGGGCGTGGTTTGTAAGATGGGCGTTTATTGACGCAACATGGGTAGGAAACACCAAGCAAAATGTGTCTAGAAAATGGTGGTGCGTGTTGGATTTTTCATTAAAGAGAAGATTAGATTTTTTATCTATGGATTTATCTCACGACGAATACTGGAGAATCAATGTCATGTTTGTTATCTTGATTGTGTTGTTTTCTTTATTATTCCTCAAAAGAATCAAAAATAAAGTACTGATATGTTTGTCGTATTTAGTACTCATTCCAGTATTGGTTATAATACTGGCGGGCAGGGGAGGATTTCTTCCTACCATTACCCTCAATGAGTGGGGTGGGTTTATGCTGACTACCATATTTTCTATCTTTGGTTTGATGTTTTCTTTCCCTCTTGGGTTATTACTATCGCTTGGGAGACGTTCAAAATTACTTGTAGTGAAATATATATCGGTAACCTATGTAGAATTTTTTCGTGGCGTCCC
The DNA here is from genome assembly GCA_033310375.1 of Conus canariensis. Classification (NCBI taxonomy): domain Eukaryota; kingdom Metazoa; phylum Mollusca; class Gastropoda; order Neogastropoda; family Conidae; genus Conus; species Conus canariensis. Next base: position 42,878 of record JAMYXO010000388.1, on the reverse strand, counting down.
CCTGATCACTATTCTTTTCTTTACTTCCACGTTGTTTCCCTGTTTCTTCCTGTTGGAATGGAAATACCGAAAATCATACGCATAACGATAGGACTAACCTTGTTTCAAGCAGCGTATTTAGCTGAAGTGGTGCGAGGAGGATTTCAAACAATAGAGAAATCTCAAATTTGAAGCAGCAGAGGCTCTTGGACTGATTTATATGCAGAGAATGTACTATGTAATAGTCCCACAGGCATTGAGAAATGTAATTATTAATATTGGGGATATCAGTATATCTTTTGTTAAGGATACTACTTTGGTATATATTATTGGGATTATTTGATATGCTAGGAATATATGTGCCAACCACAAGTGACCCACTCTGGCTTGGCATGGAACCTGAGGCATTAGTATTTAGTGGGTTTTTATACTGGATGTTATGTCTTATAATTGCAAAACTAGTAAGCGTAGCAGACGCTCAAGTAAATAAAGATAGAAAGGGAGTAGTACTATAATGGGACATAGCTCAAAAATAAAACATATCAATTTATCTCGGGAATCTGAGTATTTTATAGAGATGAGAAATGTCAATAAATGGTTTGGCAACTTTCATGTATTAAAGGATATCAGTCTTACCATTGCAAAAAAGAAATAGTGGTTATTTGTGGTCCATCAGGATCAGGAAAATCCCGCTTATACGATGTATTAATAGACTTGAAGAACATCAAAAAGGTCAAATCTTTGTAATACATGAAGAACTGATAAATATATCATAAAACGCATCTCACATATTAGGCAAGAAGTAGGAATGGTATTTCAAAGTTATAATCTCTTTCCTCATCTGACGGTATTACAAAATCTTACATTATCTCCGGTACTGGTAAGAAAGATCTCTCATCAAGAGGCAGAGAAACAGCTATGGAGTTATTAGATAGAGTAAAAATTGCAGAACATGCTATGAAATATCCTTCGCAGCTCTCGGGAGGACAGCAGCAACGTGCTGCCATAGCTCGTAGTCTATGCATGAAACCAGAGATCATGCTCTTTGATGAACCAACCTCAGCCTTGGATCCTGAGATGATCAATGAGGTCTTAGATGTAATGGTCGAACTTGCAAAAGACGGTATGACTATGATTTGTGTTTACTCATGAAATGGATTTGCGAAACAAGTTGCACACAGAATTATTTTTATGACGAAGGCATGATTGTTGAGGAACAGGAAACAGAAAACTTTTTTGCCAATCCACAAAATGAAAGAACCAAGCAGTTCTTAGAGCAAATACATGCTATCTAACGTTGTGCTTTATGCATAGCACGATTTATGTTCTAAACGATAAAATACGTTTGTTTGGACAGAGTTTATCTTGCATTAACTTACGTATAATGTTATAATGAGATTGGGATGCCAAAATTACTCAAGCACCAGCCTGGTACTAGTATATATCTACAGGGAGAAAGTTCTAAGTATATATACTTAGTGAAAGCAGGACAGGTTTTATTATCGCCAGACGCGACAGAAGAGAATACCAAGGACAGCTCAAAGCGAATCATAAATAAGGGAGAATTTTTTGGGTTATTTTCTGCTATAGGAAATTTTCCTAGACAAGAAAACGCCTTTGCACGAACGACGATCGAATTACTGGCATACATGGATAAGGAATTTGAGCAAGTAATTGCAGAAAACGCAAGACTTTCACTGCAACTCATGAGAATGTTATCACAGGAGTTGAGAAGGGTACATAAGAGGACGCAAAGAGAAACTGGAAGTGCAGAATCAAAGGCAAGGGTTTCCTTGTCGCAGGGTTATACAGCTATGCTACCATGTATCTCGCTCGCGGTGATAAACCCAAAGCTAAGTATGTGCTTACGAAATTTATCGAAGCAAAATCCTGCTCACGAGCATGTTGAAGAAGCAAAGAAAGCGTTAGAACAATTATCAGGATAATACAATAAGGGGGGTTCATGGATAATTCATTATCACAGTTTGAAGTTGAATACCAAGACAACGAAATAATATTTTGTGAGTACGAACAAGGAGAATCGTTTTATTTTATAAAGCAAGGTCATGTAAAACTCATCAAGCAAGTAAATCAGGAAGAAAGCATACTAGATATTTTAAAGCCCGGTGTATTTTTCGGAGAAAATGGCAATCATAGAAAACAGAACTCGCTCTGCCACCGCCATTGCAGATGGAAAAGTTGTCCTACTACGATTTTTAAGCGAGAACTTTGAGTCTGTCGTGCTCAAAAGTTCCTCATTAGTATCCAAGCTGATTCGAACCTTTGTGGACAGAATATGGAACCAAAAACAGCGATTAGAAATATACAAATTTAAGGAAAACTAACCCTCGAATTATTGCTATGTTATTAAACTTAAAAACAGCGAAGCAATCAGCAGATCAACTTGCACAAGTAAACGTTACCATTGAGAATTTAGCGAAGTGGACAGGGTAAGCCAAATAGAATGTAAAAAGGTATTGCAGAAGTGTGCTCTTTCTAAATCTATTACCATACATGATAAATCTATTAATCATCCTCGAAGAGAATGAATTGGAGCGACAATTAGTTAATGTACGCCCATAGGAAAAACTAGAAAAAACCCGTCATATATGTGAAATACCCTAGCATTAGACTAAGGTGCTTCTTGTTCGGCATCCTAGAAACTGCTCGCAGTATGCATGCTGGAGTCCTTATCGTCATCGTTCCTAATAAAATTCTTTAGTCATCGCGTATTATTTCGATATAGTTAATGGAGCATATATGATAAGAGGAATGTATACATCAGCGAGTGGCATGTTAGTACAACAGGCAAGGTTAGAGGTAATCTCAAATAACCTCGCTAACGCATTAACAACGGGGTACAAGAGAGACGAGTCCATTGATAAGTCATTTCCCGAGATGTTATTGCGAAGAACAGACGAACATACCGTAAAGTTTCCATATAGATTGCGACCGAGTGTTGGATCCATTGACAAAAGTCCCGTAGTAGGAACCGTGGGAACCGGTGTGGAGCAGAACGAGATTTATACGGTACAAGAACAGGGATCACTTATCGAAACGAATAACCCAGCGGATTTAGCGATATATGGCAACGTTTTTTTGTATTAGATACCCTCATGGCGAACGATATTCTAGGAACGGAAACTTCATTCTTGGTAATGGAAATATATTGATGAGCAAGGAAGGATATCCCGTAGTCGGAGAAAATGGGTACTTACGATTGCAAAAAAATAATTTTAAGGTCGATGAGACAGGAAGAGTGGTGGTAAATGTTGATCTTCTATCCCCGGAAGACGCTTTGTAGATACCGATGGTAATAGTTGACTGGCGATCAGGTTATAGATGAATTGCGGATTGTAGATTTTGAGTTTCCGAGATATCTCGCCAAAGAAGGAAACAGTTTATATAACTATACCGAGTATGCCGGAGACATATATGAACTCGCCGAGCAAGACAGACCAGTGGTAAATCAGGGGTTTCTTGAATCGTCAAATGTTGAACCTGTCAGAGAAATGGTAGAGTATGATAGAGGTAAACCCGGGGTTATGAAGCAGGGCAGAAAGCAATGCTGAGTTCTGACGAGTCGACAAATAGGTTATTAAGCAATACGCATTTAGAATAAGGAGCAATTATGATACGATCCTATGGACTGCTGCATCTGGAATGGTTGGACAACAGTTTACTATAGACACCATTTCCAATAACTTAGCAAATGTTAACACGGTAGGATACAAAAAAAATAGGGCAGAATTTCAGGACTTGATATACCAGACGATACGTCGGGCGGGGAGCCCAGCAATGAGCAAACGCTCAGACCGGTGGGACTGCAGGTAGGTAATGGGGTGAAGGTATCTTCTGCACAAAAAATAATTCTCGGCGGGAGCCCCGAAAGAGACAAACATTACCACAGATCTTGCAATACAAGGAGAAGGCTTTTTTAGGGTACAAATGTACGATGGAAAATATGCCTATACTAGAAATGGCGAGTTTAAAATTGACGCAAACAGGCAATTAGTTACTACAGATGGGGGCCGTGTTGTGCCCAATGTCTTTGTTCCCGAGAATTCAAACTTGCAAAGCTTAAAAATTGAAGAAAACGGTCGAGTAACGATAAAGATAGGAAACAATGTACAGCCCACAGAGATTGGACAGATAGTATTATATAGATTCGTAAACCCAGCTGGAATGAACGCAATTGGTAGCAACCTATTTGCTGAAACAATAGCATCTGGAATAGCAAATCCTTTTGAACCCGGAGATGAAGGAGTGGGAGTGGTACGGCAGGGTTTTGTTGAGCGATCAAATGTTGATCTTGTTACTGAATTAGTAAACATGATTACTGCTCAACGTGCATACGAGTTTAGTTCTCGTGCCATACAAACATCGGATAGTATGCTCAATATCGCTGCAAACTTAAAAAGGTAGGAGAACAAGGTAGGAGAACGAGATGGATACAACAATAGCCTTGCAGATAAAGGGATATGTATAACAATAATGCTATACAAGAAAAAACTCGTCACCTTTCTGTGCAAAACAATGCTTCGCCATCAGCGTTCAAGAAACAACAGTTAGAGGAAGTGGCAGTTGGATTTGAAACTATGTTTATCAATATGTTGTTTTCTTCTATGAGAAAAACCTTGAATAAAGAGGATGATATCTTGTACGGAGGATTATCTCAGGATATCTTTGAAGATATGCTTTATGAAGAATATGCAGAGGAAATGGCCAAGACAAATTTTCTAGGACTGGGGAAGACCATCATAGAGCAGTATCAAGCGTATATGTAGTGTATGCATAAAATCATTGTTACGATACTCCTGCTATCTCTTTGTATATTGTTAGCTGGTAGTTATATTATCATTCTTGATGTAAGTAAGACCTACGAAACAGGCGAGAATAAGGCACAGCGTAAACTCGTAGCATCAAATCTGATAGCTCGCGAGAAACAAGATCAAACGGCAGATTTTTTTATATTTGTAGTATTAGATGATGCTGGCGAGTACATTGAAGATGTTACAAAATTTGAAAAATTTTCTGGCACCTATACCATTGCTATTATTCCTCGTTTGAGCAATTCGCGTGCCATTGCAGATTATTTATTTGCTCGTGATATCCCATATATAGTACATCTTCCTATGCAACCCTGGGGTATGAGAATCCAGGAAAAGCACGTGATATCAGAAGACTGAATCCTGATCAATTACTTGCAACAATAGCATACAATTTTAGCGATTTCTCTAACTACATAGGTTTTAACAATCATATGGGGAGCAAGGCAAGTACGAACGAGCATGTCATAGATAGCATATTAGCGTACCTACAAGGAAAGGATTATCATTGTGTTGGATAGTAAGACAAATGTTCAATCTGTATTGGGAAAACGAGCACAGAAATGGGGATTTACCAGTGTAGTACGAGATGTTTTTATTGATAACATAAATGATAAACAATATATTAAGAAACAGATACAAAAAGGAATAGATGTAGCAAAAGAACAGGGACATGCCATCCTTATTGGGCATGTACACCGATCTGAAACATTACCTGCCCTTATAGAAATGTATGACGAAGTACGGAAGCAGGATGGCACATTTCTCAGTCTAGAAACATTTTCAGCAATCCCACAGAGCACATTAAACATTCTTGCTTGTGCTTTTTTTTATCACATGATATCTTGAAAACATGCTATGAAAAAATGTAAAAGAATACTAGGAATAGAAAGCTCGTGTGACGAATGTTCCCTCTCTATCGTAAGGGACGGAAAAGAGATCGAAGCCCTAGTGTATATAACCAGTTACAGGAACATAGTGCCCATGGAGGAGTAGTTCCTGAGCTAGCGTCCCGTCTTCATTTGCAGTATATCGCTACACTCTATGAGAAGTTGCTAAAAAAATACCTATTCAACCCTCAGCGATGCAGCATTACATAGATGGAATAGCAGTAACAAACGGCCCCGGACTGAGTGGATCACTTATGATAGGTTTGAATTTTGCCAAGGGTCTTTCTTTCGTTTTGCAGAAACCTCTCATAGGAATAGATCATATACTTGCCCATTTTTATTCCGCTCAGTTAGAAGAACATATTGATTATCCCACATTGGTGTGGTGATCTCCGGGGGACATACCGTGTTGGCAGTAGTACGTAGTTATAATGATTGGATATCGTTGGGACCACATTGGATGATGCCTGTGGAGAAGCGTTTGAAAAGGTAGCAAGAGAATTACAGCTTCCATATCCCGGAGGACCAGAGATCGACAAAGCGGCACGAGCGGGCAGCACAGAGGCTGCACATTTTCCTATGTTTGATTACACCCAGAACGGATATAATGTTTCATATTCAGGTCTAAAAACTGCGGTATTACATCATAGAAATAAATATTGGAATGCAAAGTATGAGCAGAACACCGAAAACATCGCGGCAACGTTTCAATATGTGCTATTCAAATGATCGTACAAGAATCATTGCCTTAGTACATGAGACAGATATACCAAGAATTGTCTTTGGAGGAGGTGTCGCCTGTAACTCCTATTTACAAACCTGTATGCAAGAGATTCAGAGATCATATAAAAAAGTTTCTCAGATTGTGATTCCTCGTCCCTTACTGTGTACAGATAATGCAGCGATGATTGCAGGATGGGGTATCAGTATTTACGTCGCAATATAACAAGTACTTATGATATAGGCGTACGTGGGAAGAAAGATGTTTTTATAGAAGAAACAATGGGTCACGGTAAGTATTCAGGGCATGGAGCAGCTGTCTATGTTTTATCATGAGTTTATCTTATTTGTTTAGTAGGAGAAAGCATAGTCTGCTATTATGTACGTATGGATAAAATTACTACTAGATAGTGCAATACATAAGGTTCCCCATTTTCCCAAACCGGGTGTTCTTTTTTATGACATAACGGGAATATTAACTAACAGTATGCTTTTTAAGCGAGTAAATTGATTACTACTATGATCGTTACAAGGATAACAAACCAGTTGCAATAGCAGCTATAGATTCCCGCGGCTTTATCTTTGGCTCTCCCGTTGCGTATCTTCTTGAGATCCCGTTGATATTGATAAGGAAATTCGGCAAGCTAGCACGTACCACCATTAAACAAGAATTTGCATTAGAAATACGGCAACGATGCTTTGGAAGTAAATCCAGATGATATTGTACCGGGAAATATCGTAGTGTTCGATGATGTACTTGCTACCGGTGGTACCGCAGAGGCTGCTTGTTTACTGCTTACTCGGATGAATGCCACGATACAAGAAATCGCAAGTATTATTGCCTTGGATTTTCTTCCTTACGCACAAACATTGCAAGCATATCCGTATCATTTTGTCGTTTCTTATAATACCGAATTGGTAGATGAAAACTAAATGTTTCCATGTATCGACCATAGCAATACGAGAACAGATTTATTGATGTCTTCAACTTGAAACAAAACCTTCATCATGTACGATTTACGATGGACCTATCGGCTGGGAAACTCGTTCGTTCTATATACTCGATTTTCTTGGGAAATAAGCCCCGAACGGGTAAAAATCACGGATGTTTGAGTAGGGACTTATATATAATGTTAACCCCAAATAAAAAAGCCGAATTTTTTTGTAATACAAACAATGAAGTACGACCTCCCCCGTTTTGAAAAAGGTTAGAGAAGCGAGGGAGATTTTACATACAAACACGATAGAGGGATTTTGGGGAAACTTGAAGAGAGGATATGCGATATATCATTTTTTGAGTAAGAAGCATTTTGAAAAGATATGTGAATGAGTTTAGTTTTAGATAACAATAGGACGGTAAAGATAAATAAAATAGAAAAAGTAAATGCGAAATAGATAGGGAAGCAATTAAGCTACAAGATGTTGTAAGAGGGTAAAATATGAGAAATGCAGAAAAAAAAGATTTACATTAAGGCAAAGAAAAATAAGAAAGATGAATTTTAACTCAGTTGGTAGACATAGAAAGAGAATTAAAGCTTTATCAAGAGCATTTTAAGGGTAAGGTAGTATATTGTAATTGTGATGACCCTAGAGTGAGTATTTCTTTCATTATTTTTCATAAAACCTTTTGAAAAATTGGGATTAAAAAAAATTGATTACAACTTGTTATAAAAAACCAAAATATTTGATTTGTTTAGTATGCACAAATACAGAGAAAGCTATATATCTTGGAATACGAAGGCGACAGAATGGAAACAAAATACCCGACATAGAAGAAATAGGAGTTAAAGAGGTTGCAGGGTGATGGAGATTTTAGGAGTGAAGAAAGTATAGCATTATTGAAACAAGCAGACATAGTGATTACTAACCCCCCATTTAGTTTGTTTTAGAGAATATGTTGGGCAACTTATGGAATATGAGAAGAAGTTTATTATTTTTAGGACACCCAAAATTCTATAACTTATAAAGAAATATTTAAGTTGATTAAAGGAAATAAAATGTGGTTAGGATATGGGTTTAAAGGGGGAGTGGGACATTTTATAAACCCTCACTATGAGGATTATGCAAAAGCTGGAGACCAAAAAAGAAGGAATGATTGAGTTTAGGGGGTTATTTTGGTTTACTAATTTAGAAATAAATAAACGGCACGAAGATTTAATTCTCTACAAAACATAAAGGTAATTGAAGGTAAAATTATCCACATTTCGACAATTACAATGCAATCAAATTAGATAAGACAAAAGACATTTCCTGTGGATTATGAAGGAGTAATGGGGAGTACCTATAACCTTTTTGGATAAGTATAATCCCGAGCAATTTGAAATATTGGTCAATGACAAGGCAATTTATTTTAGAGAGATTACACAAAAGGGCTAAGTCAAAAGTTTGTTGATGACTATTATAAAACTGGAGGAACGGGTCTATTAAAGAAAATCACCCAGTTTTAGGATATTATGATAATAATAAGGGAAAACGGTAATACCTTTTATGAGAATTTTAATAAAAAAAAAGACTAGAAGTATAACATGAAAATAGAATTACATGAATTTTAATAAAAGATATAGTAAAAGATTATATAACAATGATGAGGGGGTGTTAACAGAAAAAATTTCCCCTCAATGTGATGTATTGGGTAAAAAATGAAGACGGTACTTATGAAGTATTGATGGACAACAAAGAACTAATAAGTATATGCGAATATGTACAAGGAAACTTTTCACTGAACAATATGTTTTTCATAATTTACAAAATGATGAGCAAGAAAAAATACTAATTACAAATTAATGATATTTTTTGCGAGGGAACAGATACAGAAAAATTAGACTGGTTTTTAAGATTTAAAACATAGCAGGAGAAAAACTTACAGACAAGAATTGGGGAAAACGCAATATATACTGGTACAATGGATCGGATACAAAAAGGTATTTTAGTAAAACGGGGTGTCCCGCATATAGTATGGCAAGTGACTATATAAAAGGTGCTCCTAATTATCGAAAGGAAATGAATGGTATTGATTGGGGTGTTTTGTACAATGATTTTTAAGGAAATGAAAATTACGACTCGTAAAATTAGAAGAAGAAATAACAAAACTAATGAAAGATGATGATGTAACAAAAAAATCAGGCATATATAATTATGTATTAACGGGGAAAGAAAAGTATTTAAGCAAAGGCTTTTACAGATAATCAAAAACGAGAAGCAATATGAAAAGCAAGAAGGAATATGTGTAATATGTAGGGGAACACTTTGATATAAAAGAGATGGAAGCCGACCATATAACACCGTGGCATAAAGGTGGAAAAACTATTGCGGATAATTGTCAAATGTTATGTAAAGAAGATAACAGAAGGAAATCGGGGGTATAAAACAAATTGGCAAGACCGACAAAGAAGATAATAGAAACCGATACAAGCGATTTTATGGAAGTAGCGAAAGGATTAGTGAAGAGCACAGAAGAAGAGACAAAGAAAGCGTTGGAGAAGCAAAAGCGTATTTGAGTGAGTTAGAAGCGATGGGAGGAAGTATAAGAAGACGCATGAAGAAATAGCGAGAGTAAAGAAAGAGATAGAGGAGAACGAGAAAAAATAAGAGTTGGTTGATAATATTTATTTTTTATAGGGATGGTTAACATTGTATATAAGTCCCTTTGAGTAATTACTTGCATAAGAATACTAAGTAGTATATACTGTTTTTATGGCGGTACCAAAGAAACGTGCATCAAAGTCACGGACAAAGAGAAAAAACACTCATAAACGGAAAACTTGTTTTACCGAGGATAGTAGTAAATAAAGACTCTGGAAGAAATGGTGAGATCACATAGAATTGATATGATCACAGGTATGTACAATGGACGTACCATAGAACAGATGGATGAATAACATTAAAATCAATGATAGACATAGAGGAGGATATTGTGTCAACATTTGAAAAAGTTAAGGAAATTATTATAGATTAGATTAGATGTGGCGGCATCGAAGGTAACTGAATCTGCAAGTTTTATAGAAGACTTAGATGCGGTTAGTTTGGATACTTACGAGTTGCTAACAGGGGATAGAAGAAGAATACGGAATAACAATGGACGAGGACGAGGTTCAAAATTTTAAGACTGTAGGTGAAGTAGTAGCTTACATCGATCAAAATAAATAGATTACTTTCCATTGGATATTGTTGAATACTCAAAAAAGTATCAAATACCCATTAATTCTCTAGATTTACTTGAAAGAGCGTTAACTCATAAGTCATATCTCCTCGTCTCACCAAATAATATCGTGTGATGAATATAATGAAAACATTAGAGTTTTCTGGAGACGCAGTACTCGGGTTTGTGATCAGTGCTTACCTTATGAAACGTTTTCCCGACCACAACGAGGAACGCTATCTAAAATTAAGGGAAATGTTGTCTCAAAATATTCACTCTTTGAGGTAGCGTTATCGTTGTCTCTAGATAGCATGCTGAAATATAAGGGCATTATATCACGCTCAACGAAGTTTTCTTTACCTCTCGCCAACGCGGTGGAAGCAATAATTGGTGCAATATATCTTGATAGTGATATTACTGTTGCTGAAACGTTCATTATCGATCGCTTTTCTCCTATAATAGAAAAAGTAGTATCAGGTACCTACCATATAGATTATAAGTCATTATTACAATGATTATACCCAGAAACACTATAACACGAAACCACGTTATTTTGTTATCAAACGGGATGGATTAGAGCATGCACGCCGTATTTATGTTTCAGTTGAAATTAGAATCCCCGAAGATGTTCATGTGCAAAAGAATACATTCAAGAAAAAATTCTCGCGACAAATAAGAAGGCGAGAAAATTACGAACAATACCATGGTATTCGGACCTGCGGTAGGAATAAATAAAAAAGAAGCAGAGCGTCAGGTTGCACTGATAGCGTGTGATTTCCTGCAGATATCCTAAATGTTATTGCCGAGCAAGAATTTTTTGGGCAATTTATATGTGTGCAGGGCAAGGTTGATCAGGGATGTCTAGCTTATTATCCTCTGGATATCGTATAACATGTCTTAAAAAGTGTACGTAAGATCATTCCTACCCATTTTCCTTGAGGTAATTGAAACCTCCGCATGAGCTGTGATCCATTGATAGCTAATTTCATTTGAGCGTAAGTTTTAAGTTCTTTGATCTTACATGTGTTATTAACGAGTGTAAATTCTGCAACAACCTTTGAACTGCAGGGGCAGGTATGTATGCTTGCATCGTAATAATGAGATAATTGATAAAACTCATCATGAGCAGGGTAGTGTCTAATCCAAAGGTTATACATAAGTATTTTAATTGATACAACGTTATGCGCAATACTGCTTGCTTAGATGTATCACTATGAATATATGCCTGTATTCTCAGTAACATGCGTACTTGATTGATTATGGGTGTTAGAATAATGCAGTGTTTTTTAATAACAAGGTAATCTGTTCAATATGGATTAGGGATAATCTTGCTTACCGTTTTTGACCCATTGTAAAACTCCCAGGGAACAATGAAAAACACAGGGCAAGTTTTAATATATAGTTATCTTGCTCTGATCTTGTCGTATGAATAATCTGGGTTGAATTTTTTTTCCAAGAGCTTGTGATGCTTGGCTACCGTTGGTCCAACGAGATATGATGATATCGTATTTATTATTGTTGAGATAAAAAATAAAAGAGAAACAATTTTGTCATGTGCAATAATTCAAAGCCCACACTCGGATATTGTGCACCGTATTATACCATTGAGCTCGTGTGTTATGCGTTCTTTTGATATGTGTTTGATGGTGTAACTCAGATGTTGTATGGCATGTAATGTTTTCTGTTCTATACTGAATTGAAATGTTGTAGCAAAACGTATGCATCGTAACATTCTCAGTGCTCTTCCTTTAATCGCTGCATGGGGTTTCCCACACATCGAATAATTTCTATCATGCATATCTTGTAATCCGTTAAAGTCATCAATGATCTTTCCTTCTAGGGGATCTACGGCAAGTGCGTTGTATAGTAATGTCTCTTCTTGAGAGATCATCATGAAGCGAGGAGGTAAATTGTACACTACTAGGTTTCCTGTGATTTTGGTACACCCATCTATTCTGTTAGGTAGTAATTTCATAGGAGTTGTTTTCAAATAGTACCGTAACAGTACCGTGTTTGATGCCAGTAGGCAAGGTTTTCGGAACATACGCATTATGTCCTCAGGAAATGCGTTGGTAGTAAAATCTATGTCTTGATACAATTCCTCGGACTGTTGTAGGGCTGTGTTATCCGGAAGCGTTCTTTCGATAATGTGCGGGTACAGTTTGAAAAGCACTAGGTCTCTGACAGCCCTCCAACCGCATATAGTTCAAAGTTATTTTCTTGAATATGGTTGCAAGTTTGATTGCAGGTGGGACTAGGGTAAGAGTCATTTCATTTGTTCCCACTGATATATAAAAAAAGTACTGTACAATAAATATACAGTACTTTCAGTAAGAGACATGCGTGTACTACGACTTATTGAAGTAATTGTAGTACTAGAGCACTTTGATTGTTTGCCTGAGCTAACATTGTGTTGCTGATTGTATGAGGATTTGATTCTTCGTAAATGCAACAACCCTGCTTGCCATTGTTCGTGTCTCTTATTCGTGACTGGGGATGCTTGTAGATTTTCTTCTCCGATGGATAGATTTATTCTTGTATTGTCTAATTCGGGAATGGTAGGCACCCAAATCAGCTCGTTGTTTTGATACTTTGTTATGGCTGCGTCTATGGTAGCTATGGCTCTGTTGGCTTCGTCCTGAGAAATGAGGCTGAGTTTTTCAGCAGATTCCAGAGTTGGCCCTATTTTCCTGAAGACCGAGCCCTGAGCAGTCATAGTACCGAGTATACTTGTACTCGTTGATCAACATTTGGACCGTGTGTAACCACATATATCAGGAACATTGTTAGTACCATCATCGACTGCAAATCTACCAGTAAGCATATTCAGACCGTTGAATTGTGCATCTGTAGCAATTCGATTAAGTTCATCAATCAACTGATCTACTTCAACCTGTATATAACTTCTATCGTCAGTAGTATATATACCGTTTGAAGCCTGAATTGAAATCTCTCGTAATCTTTGTAATACTTGATGGGTTTCATAAAGATATTCCTTCTGCAGTTTGGATCATTGAAATACCATCGGCTGCGTTTCTTTCAGCACGTGCAAGACCTCGAATTTGAGATCGATCCTTTCAGAACAGCAAGACCAGATGCATCATCTCCAGCGCGATTGATTCGCATACCCGAAGACAATTTTTCCATGCCCTTGTCCATAGAAATTTTTTAAATTTCTGTGCTCTTTGTGCAAACATTGCACTTAAGTTATGGTTGATTATCATATCAACCTCCTTCTTGGTGTAAAATTCGGATTCCTTCCGGATAAGATTATTTTACGTTACTTGTAACGCTGATCTTTAATATTATCACCGTAGTTTTCTATATAATTAAGATATGAATTCATCAAAGAATAACCGTGTATCGTGTTCATCGGTGGTGAAGGGCCTGCCCAGCCCATGGTTGACTGGGAAAAACCAGCACGTTGTTGTTGCAGATTTTTGGGCTTAATACATGTATGCAATGGAACCTACAGCCCGATGTTGTACTGGGTGATTTTGATAGTATGGATTTGAGTATATGTCGAGATTATACGCTCCAATGCAGATAATTGAGTATTCTGTTGATAAATGTCATACGGATACTGAGTTAGCAGTAGACTATTGTATTGCTCAAGGTCTCAATGATATTAGTTTCATTGGTGGTACGGAGGAAGGTTGGAATCATTTTTTGGGTATTTTGAGTTGTTTAAAAGAGAACCGGCACCACGGAGAATGTTTGGGTGAGATTATCAGTTCGAGAGGGTTAACGAACATAGCCAGTATATGATTGTCCAAATATATCGCTGATAAATATGTTTCTTTTTTTTTCCCTAGACACGGAAGGTACTATTCCAACGAAGGTATCGAGTACGGGGTTACGATGGAAAATTGATACTATAGAACTTACAAGCACATAATGCCAGTATAAGCAATGAACATGTTCATAGGGCGTTAATATCGCTATGATATCTGGCTCGGTACTTGTTGTATGGCGACATAACAATATAGCACAAATAGAAGGTTATTTAAAGCACGTTTATGATTTTATCTGGCGGCAGAAGTTCTATGAGTTTCTGTTACGTTGCTATTTTGCTTGTGATATATTCCAGTCGTTCAATGAAATAGAGTATTGTTTGAGTTTTGTGTCCATACCTCAGGATTTCAGGTTGTTTTAGGGTAACATTATGTATATCTATATTTGGTACCTTGATTTGGGATGTCTGTATCTTGTGTACCTGAATGGGTAGGGGGATAATGCCGACTTGAGATAATGTGTGATGTGGGTTATCAATGGAGTCTTTTAACAGATTACGGTCGGAGGTTGTTTGTGTTTCGGATACAGATTGACTATAACCACTAGAAAGGGACGGTAAAGTCCGGTATTTAATTGCTATAGCGGTAGTTTTTTTTTCTGCAATGCTGTATAAACGTAGCTTCCATCTGCGGGATAGTGTTATTAAAGTATGAATTCACAAAGGGAAGTAGTTTTTTACTGTGGTCTAATTCTATAATCTATGGTTATAAGGGGCATCACCCTTGGTTTCTAGCGCCTGGGCATTGTCAGCTTGGATGTTGAGTGGTAGAGAATAGATCTGTTCCAATGTATTGAAATGAGTAGAAACAGAGAGTAACGATGATTTTCTTGGAACAATATCGTTGCCATTTCCATGCAAATTTCAGGAAAAATAAGTTGGGGTTGTAATCGTTGTTCTTGATATAAACGATATATCAGAATAGAATATACCCACACTGTTTTTAGGGATCCAGATGTTAATCCATGCATAACATGCGAGAAAAATTACTAAAAGAATGAATAACGAAAAAAAATTCTTAATAACTGTTTTCATATAGATAAGTTTTAAAGTATTTATTCATTTCGGGACGGCTAGAATACAAGAATTTCCCCAAAAAGAAAAGGGAATGGTGGCATCCAAGGTTTGTTTTGTGATTTTTCAGCATCATCATGCCGAGGCCGGTATGATAAAAGAATCACCCAGCAAACAATACTGGTGTATGCCGACCTGACTTGCTGGGAAATATTTTTTCAAAAATCGTTACCTATATATACTATCTCTTTCTCGATATTTTGAACTGACTACATTGTTCCAAATAGCGTTAAAACAAGTAACGGATGGTTTTGCCTCGGACATAAAGGATATGACCAGAATTGAATTGGGAAAGGGGGAGTTCTTGATACAGGGGCTGGAGGGGAACAAAGCTTCAATGAAAAAATGGAGTATAGAACTGAGGTTTGGATACAATGCCTAATGTGTATCCATGTTTTTGTAAGGTAAGAGAAAGTTGCATAGCATCTGGCATATTGTTGTTGGATTGGGTATAGTTCATAGTAGACAAAGACATAGAGCCGTTTTCAAAGTTAGAAAGGGTTTTTTTGTTGGAAAATTTTCATCCGTACTATATTTTTTCCATTTTCCCAATAGCATTCAATTTCCGGATAAATACTGTGGTCCTTTTTTTTTTTGATAATTTTTGACTGGCAAACATTTGACGTTAAAAGAGGGTAATAGTTGCGAAAGATGCGGTTTATTAAGCTCTGGAACATTAAATTCCGCACCAAGCGGGTGCGAGTAGGGGTAAGTACCTCTCCCGCGGCAGAGTGTAGGGTGTTCCAATTATATCAAAAATTACTGTAGTATGGGGGTAGTTTTTGAATTTTCGAGAAAACATTGTTGGTGTTTGGGGAACGTTGTATAATGTTTGATTTGAAATGATGTGTATAATTTTTTCTATTTTGAAGGAGGATAGTTTAGGTGTTATAGAATGAAACTTGTGATATTCATACTTATAAACAAGTATTAGAGCATTTAAAAGGGTTTCATATTGCAAAAGCATTCAAAAGTGAAAAAAGATTAATAATAATGACGTTATTTGATTGGGGAATTATTTTTTATTGGGTATTTCTTGTTGCAGGTCTTTTAAAAATTTTGGCTTCAATTATTTTTATCAGTTGGAATTTTCTCGTGTTACAAAGCGTGTCCTTAAATTTCTCGGTTTATGTTTTTGGAATAGGTTTTATTTTTCGTTGGAAACATTATTGCTGTGTTTTTATTACACAGAAGTTTTAAAATGATTCTGCTCATTGCGTGGATCGATTTTTCCCAGTTCTTTTATTATATTTTTGTTTCCTTTTGCAAACAATTTATACGGGAGAACGTATGTTAGCGATTATTTACGGGCATTGGATTTTATATCGTAATTGTATAATGAAAATTGCGAAGACTTACGATTGTATTCAGGTATTTTGTTACTGAACAGAATAAGAAAACTTCCCATTATTGCAATTTATTTCACAAAAAAAAGGATATCAGATTGCAATGCAGCCACCCGTTCGGAGTAGGAATGAATTTTTAAAAGAAACCCGTTCAAAACTGTGAACCAAGTTTTCAATTCACTCCCTAAAAATCGGTTTTACTGTTTTATGGGAAATTGCCTTGTTTCTTTTCAAATCTTTTTAAATTATGGAGAGAAATTTTTTACGTCCAGATTCGTGTCAGAATAAACCATATGCTTTCCCCACAGAACCAGTTTTACTGTAGGGTAAGACATTTTCGGCAATCGGGTTTTTAACGAAGCTTTGAGCATTAACTTTTTAGTTTGACTTATGTATTTGTTCATGCTAGCTAGGCTTTTTATGAAAAAATTGTTCGTCGGTGTTTTTTTTTTTTATCCTAATACAACTGCTATGTTCATTACCATATGCCACATCGAAAGGGGAGAAAATTCCAAACAGGCAAAAACATATGTTCCCAAGTTGAGGCGGGGGGAAACCCCCCCCCCCCCGGGGGGTATTACCTTGGGAAGGTGTGTTTTTTCCGTTATTTTTTCAGAAATTTTTTTGATAAACCCCATACGACACGAATTTTGAGCGAAGGTGGAAGTTTTTTTTTGAGTGGGATATATTTTTTGGGGGGGGACTTTCACCCAGGGATGGAAATTGGAGGAATATTCTCTTTAACAAAAAAATTCCGCGGACATTATTTTTAGCTCCGATCCACTGGTCATGTTAAGTATGTTTTTCAAGTGTTTCCTGTCGAAATTTCTCAGTTTCGCTAGGGTGGGAATCAATATGGCATCTCTTGAGTCAAATTTCAAGGCGGATTTATTCTTAAACCTAAACTGGTATTAGCTATAGAATAAATCTCAACTGGTCGATTGGCGTGTTTGCTTCGTACGGTTCATTGTACAATCGTATGCGACAAGTTGGGGAATTGAATTCTCTCGTCTCGGTAATTTCATTGATACTACTGTTGGAGTTTCATATGTTTTTTAATGGCATTGTTATGTATCGTTGTGCAATGTTTGGGTCATTTTTGTATTGTTACTCAATTCCTGTACAAATCTAGAGGCAATCTTTGCGAGCGTGGAGAATGAGAAGAAAAATACAAACAAGCAACCTTCCCGATCAGCTACGGGATTAGGTATGGCTGTTATTAACGATAATTATCTAGTAGCCACAGGGTGGAGCGATATTCTATAAAGGGGTGAACCCCTGGTACTTGGATACCTTGACCCTCCCTAGTGGACATGAAGGGGTCACAAGTTTAGTTGAAGTTACTTTTGATACATGGATATGCTATTTTAGTGAAAGGTATTATACTGAGCCAACGTTATACTCCTTATATGCATTGAAGAAAGGTACGGGAGTTGTGGAATTCGATTTATTCGCAGTACTCAGACTATATGGTTATCTTTGCTGTTCCTGGATATGACAATGTTTTTGCTGTAACAGGCAAGGAGAAAGAATGGAGATTTTATCAAAATTATAAGCTAGTCCTCAAGAACTAACCGTGCGAATGACCAGAGACGGTACAGTAAGAGATACCACGCTTCATTCCCATTTCCTTTTATCAATATTACTAAATCTAACTTTGAGAATTAATGGAGCGGGTAAGTACTACGTAGCATTTATTTTTGGAGTTATTTCAGCTCAAGGGGTAATATACTCACTGAAGTAAACATTGTGACCGGGCGATTCTGATCCTTAGTAGGAAATGTTGGTTTCAGTGTTATTAGCGGGTTGTACAATAAAATTATTCGTTTCGAACGGTTTAGAAGTTCTGATCTGGGTTCCTATATTTGGGAGAGCACGAATATCAAGGAAACTTCTGCTACTTCTTGATATGGAACAGAACTTCAAAGTTTTCAAATAGGTTTTTTACTCAATTTGGGATATCTCTGATGCTTCTTTTTCCGGGCTACTTGTTGGGACGAGGTTTTTTCGTATTAACTTAGGAAGAGAGAGGGATATTTTGAAATAGAGAATGGCGAGCTCGCTTCGATTGTATCTCCGTCTGGGAAACAAATATACTTCCGGAAACATTAGATACTTCTGGTATTTTGGGATTTTATGTGAACGGTAGTACTTTTTTTGTGTTAACTACTAATAAAAGGATTATGGCGGGGAACTATTCTGATACAAGAAGCGTTGATTGGTTTCTTGAATAACCCAAATTATTGAAGTTCTGATAAGCTTAAGATCTTATTAATACTTCGTGCATCGGTTTCCATAGAAAATATTTTCAGGGTAAGGTCACGTTTTTCTTGAAGTGCCTCGTTGATGATAGTTAGGTAATTATGAAACGATGCTATGGAGGTATTATTTATTTGTATGATGATATCATGTTTTAAGAGATTTGCCTGCTCTGCCGGAGAATTGGAAATAACGCTATCAACTTCTAAAGCAAAGACATCGCGTGGAATACTATATAATTCTTTTTTATACTCCAACAAAGAGTTACGACCAGCCCGGGTAAGATGTGGTAGTCTGATACCGTCGGTTTTTTTATTGTGTGTACGGTTATCGTCTGTTGAATACCCTTTCGTGCAATCAATAGCTCAATGGTTCTATTGATACCTAAGGTACTAATTATTGGCTTGGTATTATTTTAATACTGAGTTAAAGGCAATGAATAGGGTGGGAATCTATTTTAAGAATAACATCTCCTATGTGTAGCTTTGATGTTTCGGCGGGGGAACCTTGTATGATATTGCTTATCATGGTTCCAAAACGGTGGTTGATACCCATGTTATATAAATCTTCTGGTTCAAAAGAATTATAGACGATCCCGATCCATCCATACTTTTATGGTTTGTTTGCTATCAGTTGATGAGCAATTTTCAATGTGGTTTTGATACTTGATGCAAAATTTATCCCGGTAGGAATGGAGGAGGAGCGTAAATCCATGTACTGATGCCTATGAGTTGTCCTCGCTCATTGAGTAAGGCTCCTCCACTGTTTCCCGGATTCATTGTTGCATCCGTTTTTAATAAATAAATTTCCAAGCTAGAATCGGTTCTGTTTATTGCGGAAACAATGCCTTTTGAAATGGTAAAGGTAAAAACCCTACGGAGTTCTATTACATAGACAGGCATGCCAAGCACTATTGGATTGTCTTCTCCTGTTTCAATAATAGGATAACTTTTCTCAGTAGTCATAGAGAGCACAGCAATATCCCTGTGCCTGTCTTCTCCAAATCAATGTAGTTTTATGAATGTTTCCGTCATGTGTTTGTTATCCCAATGTGCTTGCTTCCTTGATAACATGGGAGTTTGTTAATAACATAGTACACTGATTTTTTTTAGCTATAAGAATACCAGAGGCAATTTTGTTGCTGTGTTGTATTCCGTTGCCTTGCAGGGAAGCATGGCTTTCAGTTACAAATCGAAAGAATGTATTGTTTATCTCTTTCTTATATGGATTGGTATACTGTAGGTTTACGGCATCTATGATTACTATGACTTGAGTGCCGTATTTACTGTAGCATTCTCAGCTATTGTGTTATTCGAGAGAGTAGAGGACGTAGTGTGTGCATCAATGCAGAGTAATAGAAAAGAAATTATGAGTAGATGAACAAGAGGATATCGTAGAGTATGGTACATCTGTAGTAAGTATTGCTGCCTTTTTCAGTGATAAGAACTGTTGTGTTCAAATGTGCAGATAAACTTCCATCTTTACTAAGAACGGTAAAATTATCCTCAGCGACCGTGCTCGCCCCAGTGCCTAGAGTAAACATAGGTTCAATAGCGATGATCATATTGGGACGCAATCGGACATTGTTGCGTTTTAGGATAATAATTTGGAATTTCTGGAGATTCATGTAAATGTATTCCAACTCCATGTCCGCAGTATTTCTTACCACTCCCAAGGTATTTTGTTGAGCAAATTCATATATTGCTTTTGAAATATTGGCTATAGATTCCCGGGTAATGCAGCCTCAATGCCCTTTTCTAGAGCTAATTGAGTGTTTTTTTTTATAGCTGTACTGCTTGTTTATTGTCTGCCCCTAAATAAAACGTCTTAGCACTATCGGCGATTTTTGTCTTGATAGGTAACTCCAATATCGAGGGCTGACGAGATCCCCGTTGCAATGGTTTTCTTTTTTAAAGGAAGTCCGTGTATAATTTCTTCATTCAGGGATATGCAGCTTGCTGCACTATAACCATTATAACCAAGAAATGCGGGGTGCTCCTTCTTTGATGATAATGTATGTATGTATTGGTCTATATCATGTGTGGTAATACCATCGCTAAGATATGTTTTGAGATGCTGAAATATTTCTGCTATGATACTTCCCGCCGCCCGTATATTTGCTATTTGAGATTTATTTTTGAGCATTACCATACTGTATTATTATAATTGTATTTTTTATTTAGTTTTATATAATATTGTACTATAGGTTAGTATTATGTTTATGAAGTGCATATGGTTCTTGAGTATTCTTTTCTTGCTCTTTTCATGTTCAAAAGAAGAAATAGAAAAAAAATCGATCTTGCAAGAGGTAATAGTTAGGGTAATAAAGATATACCTATGATATCTACAACCATGCAGAATTCAGATGCAGAAAAATCTTGACACAATGTTTCTAATGATGAAATATTTGCTTTTCTTGTGAACTTACTTCCAGAAGAATATGTTTCTTAGATTAACGAAATAGTAAATATTGATGATGATTATCTTGATGAATATATTTTTCTCTATTATGTGCGAGATAATCCCATAGCTAATGTCTTGATTGCAAGTTATGATACAACGTTTAATAGGTATCAATTTATATGGCAGGAACCAACCCTTGTATACGATACGAATCTGGCTTACTTGAATATTAGAAACATTACGAGCAATTTCTATAACGAGATACTTGTCTTTTCTACGCGAGAAAACAAAGAAAACACTTGATGTGTTTTCAATGAGCGAAAGAGGCAATATTCTTTCCTTTGAAAATATCTTTTCAATAGAAGCAACGAGTATAGATATTTTTAGAGGAAAATAAACTTCAATATTTTTGATGAATTTTCAGTTGCTGGCGTAGACTATCAAATAGTTACCTATTTCTATTTCTGAAATGAAAACATAGCGAAATCGTATTATTCTTGGAACGGGGAAGCTATACGTGAGATATCTACCACAATTTTTCTAGTACCGATTTATCTAGGAACGTCTTGCAAGGCTACATCAAGCAAGCAATAAAGATTTGCAGCAATTTCTGAGGGTGCTTGGAGAAACACAAGAAACCAAGATGGGGAAGCCTTATTGTTGTTTTGATGATCATCAGGATCAGTTTCAAGTTACCATATATCAAGATTCGAATATGTTTCTATACGATTGGCAGACTGCATTTAGATATTTTTCAAATACGGGTAACATAGCATTGCAGATAAACTTAAAAAGTAATGTTCTTGCTGCAATTTATGATTGGATTATTGTAGAGATACATGACGAAAATACTATTCATATTAGTGGGAACGAAAATCTCGGAGATATTATTTTAGGCGAGCACAAAAAAATCGTTAACGAAGGTGAACTACAACATGTATTTCATAGTACGAGTAATATCTTTATTACCACACAGCAAACGCGAGATCTACTAGAAAGCTTGTACGGAAATTTTATTGTAAACAATACTGCGGACCTCATATATACTATGTATTCCAGTTCCCACACTTAAAAATCATAGGAAACAATTTTTCGAGTGAAGCATTGTAACAATATTGTTGGTTTAGATGAAAAATCTATTTTAGAAATAAAGTTTAACATGGAAAATCCTAACTATTATTTGTTATCGAACAGGATGATGAATATGTACTTGAACCTATTGTATTGTATGCTGATATCTATTATAAAAATTCAATAGTCCTACCATAGTGCTGGCAAAGCATTCAAAAGATGTTAATACTCCGTAAAACATGTCCCACAATACTGGTTTATTGTTTAGTTGATAATAAGGAATCCTTCGATTCCCTGAGATTGTAATGTTAATACTTGGTTTTGGTACAGAGACGCATCCGTACTCAATGGGTATATTGATCTGATAGTAGAGATCTGCTTGTATGTATTTTTTAGTAATAATGGGAGACGGAGATTTGATCTCTTCTTTTTTCCAAATTGGTAATAATATTCCAATGTATTGATGGCATTTTGAAGATTAGAAAATACCCCAACCTGATAGCCAATCTTAGGAGGGTTGGAGAATATATTGGTACTAGGAGTAGCTTCTTCTTCGTGGGACTGTGCAGACATGGACTGCAGGGAAGAAACAATCGAGACGGGAGCGGGAGCGGTGTAATCGTGTTAATGTCTATTGCCATAGTTTCTGCTGAGTTCGGATAATTAATTACCATAGATCGATGAATGAGAAAGGTATTGTTATCGAGATTTGCGAGAACTGATAGTCTATAGAGCTGATATAAATAACTAGCATCTATTACTTCTTCGGGAAGAATATATTGCGTTTGTTCTAAGAAACGATAAGCAAACGCTGCTGAATTGTTCATAAGTGCAAATTCTGATTGTAACATATATACGAGCTTGAGCAATTTGTAATCTGTAGTAGACGATGAAACAATTTCATCAGATAACTGTTTTACCATCTCGGTGTTTCCAAGTTGAAACTCGTGTACTGCTGCCTGATATAAATAGGTAAAATCCTTGGTAATGGTATATGCAGTATAAAACATGATCCGAGCCGTAGCAAAATCAAATCTTAAACTTGCTAATTGTCCAAATAACGCGTATACGGTATAGGGGATACTAGTACGAGGATAGGTGTCAATAATAGTGCTAAGCACCAGATAGCTTCGTCTATATCGGATAACTGGGGAATAAATGTTTCCAAAAACGTTATGATCTCTTCCTGTGACGCTTGTTTTGAGTTTCTATCCATGTCACAAGTTCTTCATATGAAGACGTATTAGCATGCAAAATACTCAGGCAGGACTACATGCACGACAAGCATAGCTACGAGAAGAATACTATTTTTTCTCATGGTGATCATGAAACGTATACGAACTTGCTCATATTATTTTTTTTCTCGCTTTAATTGAGTTTTAAGAGGGGATACGTCTGTGGCATTGTTGTTATTTGCCCTTTGTTGAGACAACGGTTGAGTATGCTCGTCAGTATTTTTTTTGGTTTTTTTCAGCCACTTTGCTTCGTTCTTGACATAACTGCTGAATACCTTCTTATTGGTTTCCTTTGTGTATAATAACGTCAGAGGAAAGGTAATGATAGAACCGATGAGTATTCCTATATAGAGTATGAAAATTCCAGGCATAGGATTGGTTTTTTTAAACACGAGATTCATTGCCACCTTATCTTCTAGATTAATCAAGGCTAGTAACAACAGGATTGCAAATACACACAAGGAAACGATAAGCTTGTACATGACAGCGTTACTTAAGTATAAACTTTTCTATAAATATTTTCAATTGGTTCCAATCATTATTTTTTGGAAGTAAGATCCATTCTCCCCATGCCTCCCTTTCTACATCGTTTCTACTCAGTTGTTTGTTATAAAGATTTGAATAGGTAGAATACAGGATATTATTGGTATTCAGTACTAATCGTTCAGAAATATCAGCGTTACTATGTTTTTGTACTATTTGTGCGATTTCAAATGTTGTTATATTAGTAGTTTATATAGGGTCTGATTTCATCGATAATTTTAATTGAAGAAAGAAATGACGAAAAATAGTCTACACTTGTCAGCTTATCACGAATTCCTTCAAGTATTGCTTGCTGACGTTTGGCCCTATCAAAATCATTGGTAGAATATCGTGAACGTGCAATACGAAGGGCCTCAATTCCATTTACTATATGTTCTCCCTTGTTATAGTGCAAGTACGTTATCAGTCCATTTTCTTTGATCTTGTATGTCTGGTCAATCAAATCTTGTTCCAAATATACCGTGATTCCATCGAGAATATTAATAATAGATACAAATGCATACATATCCACGTGTACATATTGAGAAATATGCAAGCCGGTAATTGCTGATACGATGTTGTTGAAACCGGCGGGACTAAACGCTTAAAGTACCAGTTAAGTTTTCTTCCTTTGTAATATAAATCTCTTGGTATACAATAAGCTTTGCCGTGTTATCTTTGTCTATGTACGCAACAATGATAGTATCAGCTAATTGGTTATGACTTCCTACTAAAAGAATAGTTCTATTGTCAAGATTATGTATTACTTCTGCAGGTGCAAGAGAGAAAATTCTGCTTTGTTGAATTACAACATCATCCTTGTCCATACTCCAAACCGTGCCGTTATTTTTTCTGTACTGCCATAGACCCAATTTTCTGGGACGGTTCGTCTAAGGCAAGAATATCCACGTAGAAGTTAATCCGTGTCTTCTCGTGGAAACTCTGAAACAGTCAGGTTGATATCTGCTAATCTCGATTGAAACTTCCTATCTTGCATGTACGTTATCAGGTGCCTAATATTGGCGTTTGAGAGTGTTTCTTCTTCGGTAAGATAATTTAAGGTAAGAATCTGATTCTCAATTCTGGATATGATCTCTTTATTACTCATATCAAGGGTATTAATCTGAGCATTGCTTGTTTGCAATGCCGTATTATATCGAGTCAATGCTATGGTATAGATACGTTGATCGAGGGTATTATAGATTTTCCACATGGAAACATTACTGTCATACGAATAATTGTAGTAGGCATTATTTGCCCTCAATAATGCACTCATGATGGTTGAAGTTAACAACGAAGCAATATCTTTTTCTATAGCTATGGTTCGGGCGGTATTTTCTTCGATTTTTCTCGCTAATTGTGCAATGATTGTTGCTATTGCTTCAAACTTGTGAACAGTAATGTTGCGAGTTAATAAAGAGTTAAAATGCAATGTGTCAATGTGTAGCTGTTCACTGACAATGGGACTAAAATCACCAACTACGTACGTGTTATATCGAAGTATTATTTTGTTATTCTTATGAATAAGTTCAAGATTATGTTCCTGAGCAATTTTCTCTAAATGATACTGTTCTATGATCTCTCGCAATGCATGACTGATTTTTTCTGATTGAAACGTTTGATATATGGTATTTGTTTGATCAAGCAATGCATCAAATTCAGTTGTTTCCTCATCGTTATAGGTATCCTACTAGTATTGTCTCGTCTTCTTCATCTTGCTTGTCATTAATGTGGGATTCATAGAGTAATTTTGGAAGAAAAAGTTCCTCTCGAATTTCTGAGGCATCATTCAATAACTTGTTCAAGCATCTGGTGCAGGTTGTTATTTTTCGTGATAAGATTTTCAGTCTTCCGTGTGTACGTATGAAAGTTAATGAAGTTTAGCACATTTACCGCGAGGAATAATGATATCCCCATAATGATGAATAGTGATTTGAACGTGGTTTTTTTCTTGTTTTTTGTATTCTTAGGGGGGGACTAGGTGGTAGTTTTTTTATCATAGACATATAAGTTGTTTTGCATCTCTGCAGCTTTTATGGTATTTTGCATCAGCATAATGATGGTCATGGGACCCACTCCCCCCGGCACTGGGCTAATCGCATGAGTAAGCTGGCATACATGGTCGAAATCAACGTCTCCAAACAATTTCTTGTTCTGTACATGGGGAACCTGAGCAGGTGTGGGGTTAATGCCCACATCAACAATCACCACTCCTATTTTTAATATGTTGTTCGGTTATGAATAATGGCATGCCAGTGCAGCTATTATTATGTCAGCTTGTTTCGTAAAATGTGCTATGTGTTTTGTCTGAGAATGACACACCGTCACCGTGGCACCCGCTTCTTTTGATTTTGCAGATAAGAGTTGGGCTATGGGTCTTCCTACGATATTACTTCTTCCCAGCACGACCACATGTTTTCCTATCGTAGCTACTTGGTAAAATTGTAGCAACTTTTGTATGCCCAAAGCCAGTACAGGGGACGAAAGCTCGATGATCCTGCATTTGTAATCGACCAATGTTTACGGGATGAAACCCATCAATATCTTTTTCAGGATGCAGGGCATCAAGTACACGTACGGTATCTATATGGTTGGGCAGTGGTAGTTGAATGAGTATGCCATGAATTGTTTTTTTCGCAATTTAGTTCTTGTATACAGGTTATGAGGGCATCGGTGGAGATAGAACTATCAATAGCAATAACCTTGCCATCTATGCCAAGCTCTGAACTTTTTTTTGCTTTTCTGTTGGTTATAGATTTTACTTGCTGGATGATCTCCTACGAGGAGTACACGTAATGCCGGGGTGATATTTTCTTTTTGAGTTGCTCAATGCGTTGTTGAAGTGTTGTTGCAATGTCTTTTGCAACAACAGTACCATCGAGAAGAATATACGACATCTTTTTTATTATATTACATCTATTGCATACTGTGGACATAAACGGAATACTCGTCTAAAATATACATAATGTTAGATAATGAATACGTATGTAAGTCTATAACATTACTTTTAAGGCAGAGGAATAGATGAATATTGTAGTATTAGGAATGCAATGGGGAGATGAAGGCAAGGGGAAACTGATCGATTATATTGCACAGAAAGCCGATCATGTAATACGTTTTGCTTCTGGAGCTAATGCAGGGCATACCATAGTTTCCGAAGGACAGAAGTTTGCATTCCACCTATTGCGACTGGTATACTTAATCACAGACGAAAGTTTTGCTAGGTCCGGCAATGGTAGTAGACCCCGAACAACTCCAAAAGGAATTATCGACCTTGGAGAAGGCGAACATATCGTGGAACGGCAGAGTTTTTATCTCTGATAGAGCTCATATTGTATTACCCTCATATAAAATAGAGGATGAAAAAATTGACAAAGCAAGAAAACATCCCATAGGTACCACGAAAAGGGGGATAGGCATCGCATACGCCAAACGTGCCCTGCGTACCGGGGTTAGGATGGTTGATATAAAGAATTTGGAAAGGACAGAAATTACTGATATCGATGATATTCAGTTTATTAAGGATAATGCGAAATTCATTGATACCATCTCGATTAATCATTTTGAGTATCTCAATAATATTAAGAAAGATGAATATATATTATACGAGGGAGCACAGGGAGCAATGTTAGACAGTGATATAG
The DNA here is from genome assembly GCA_033310375.1 of Conus canariensis. NCBI lineage: Eukaryota > Metazoa > Mollusca > Gastropoda > Neogastropoda > Conidae > Conus > Conus canariensis. The sequence goes on along the minus strand of JAMYXO010000388.1, from coordinate 14,975 downwards.
GAAGTTATCCCTATGTTACCAGTGGCCCTACCATGTTAAATGGAGTATATTCATGTGGCGTACCTCATGGAGTTCTTGATAAAGTTATCGGGGTTTTCAAGGCATATACTTCTCGAGTAGGTGGTGGTCCTTTTCCAACTGAATTTACTGAATCTGAGTCTGAATTGAGAACCTTCATTCAAACTGAAGGCAATGAAGTGGGAACTACTACCGGTCGACTTCGCCGCTGTGGACATTTAGACTTGCCAGTACTACGACTAGCGAGTACTATCTCTGGAATAACTGCACTAGCAATTACCCATCTCGATATTTTTGATACTCTAGACGAAATTAAGGTATGTGTTGCATACGAACTTGATGGTGACAAGGTACAGTATTTACCTTCTTCCTTGGACAAACAAGAGCGATTGAAACCGATATTTAAAACACTCAAGGGATGGAAGACTACTACACAAACCTTACTGATTGGAATATGCTGCCCAAGGAAGCATTAGAGTTTCTCGATGTAATAGAGCGACAGACGGGAGTCCCAGTTACAGTAGTCTCTACTGGACCTGATAGAACACAGACGCTCACAAAAGATAATTATTTGTGGAACTGATACGTAACTAATCCCGGTGCATTGTTTATTGGGGAACGAAGACGAGCTTCCCGGTTTAGGTGTAGTCTTCTGTTGTGTTTATGTTGGTATGTGTTCTTTGTTTTTACCATGCAATAAGCGTTCGTTTGTATACTTGTATATCTCTTGTAGAATTGATACAATGAGATATATATTTGATATTTTGGAGATAAATCATGTATGCGATTGTAGTTTTTAATGGTAAACAAGTGAAGATAAAACAAGATGCTATTGTAGAAATTGATAGAATAGCAGAATGTTGGAGATAAAATAGAGCTAGGACAAGGTGCTGATGGTACATGGACGGCAAGGAAGTCAAGATTGGAAATCCATATGTAGCAAATTCTCGTGCCCAAGCGACCATATTGGATCATGATAGAACAAAAAAAAAAACCAGTGCACGAGTATATAAAAGAAGAAAACAATATGCTCGTTCGTGGGGGTTCCGTAGGGATTTTACGCTGCTTAAGATAGTCTCGCTAACAGTATAACTTGGTATATCATTGATACGAATAACCATAAGTTGAAAAAAGATCATATTGCTCGGTTGCAGGTTTCTGGTCATGCATCGTTGTTTCAAGCGAAAAACGAAGTCTTTGAACGTAATACGAAAAGGATAGGGCAGCAATCTATGGGCAGCATACCCTGTGCATCTATTAGTATACTCTGTAAAAGCTTTATTCGGGCCATAGAAGTGTATGCACAGCGGAATGAGAATGTGCAGAATTATATGAATATACTAACAAATGAACCGGGGAAATCTCGATATTACCTTATCTGTACCAACATCAGATTTACTTCACGTACATAGATACGCCATAGAACAGATGCTCATTATTGGATTTCAAGAAGTAGTACACGAATATCCCCTTGAAATAAAACTAAGAATAAGATAAAATAACAAATAATATTTAGATATACATCAGGGAGAAACATTATGGCACATAAGAAAGGTGGTGGAAGTAGTAAGAATGGTAGAGATTCAGAATCCAAACGGCTCGGAGTAAAACGATATGGCGGCCAGTTTGTACAAGGAGGAGAAATTCTTGTACGACAAACGAGGAACAAAATTTCACTGTGGTAATAATGTAGGAAGGGGTCGCGATGATACCTTATTTGCACGTTGTAATGGAACCGTTGCCTTTTCTCATAACCGAATCAGGAAAGAAACTCATATCTATTATTCCATTACCTAGGGGTAAGCTTGTTTCGTTGACCGTTGAGTAATCCATACCAGCTAGACATTCATTTTGTTATTGTTAAGACGCGATATATGTATACTGCGTTATAATTTAGATATCGAGTATAGATAGTTCTCTCAGCAACGGGTGGCGGCCCCATAATTATGGCAAGATTATTCATAGATTCAGTTGATATTGTAATACAATCGGTAATGGTGGGAAAGGAGCGGTAAGTTTTAGACGAGAGAAATATGTTCCCCGGGGCGGTCCCGATGGAGGAGATGGAGGAGATGGGGGGAACGTTGTTATTGTTGCAAGTACCCACGAGAGAACATTACGTAGTTTACGACATTCAAAAATATATTCAGCAGAGTCAGGTAATGTGGGGGCAAAATATAACCAACGAGGTAAGAATGGCGAAGATGTAATCTTAAAAGTCCCGCTAGGTTCTATGATAAAAAATGATAAGAACACCATCATAGCCCGGTTCGATAATGAGAACGAACGGATGGTATTGCTTACTGGAGGAAGAGGAGGAAAGGGTAATGCCTACTTCAAAAATTCAATGCGGCAAGCCCGAGATTTTCTCAGAGCGGAGAGAAGGGAAAAGAACGAGCGATACATATAGAGTTAGAACTCAAAGTTGATGTAGCATTTATTGGGGCACCGAACGTGGGTAAATCTAGTTTACTGAAAACATTGACAAACGCCGATCCTAAAAATTGCAAATTATCACTTTACTACGTTATTACCTAATCTAGGCATACTAAAAAGTTATAAACAGGAAATTATTCTTGGTGATATACCCGGTATCGTATTAGGTGCAGCCATCGGGGAAGGGACTAGGATTACAGTTCTTGAAACATATAAAACGCAGTAAAGCCTTAGTATTGGTCATTGATTGTGCCCTAGAGGAGGGGATGTCGCATCTTGATCATGCAAACAGAAATAACACTATTACATATGTCACTGATCAATGTGCTATGATAATTGACGAATTAGCTCAGTACGATAAGGCATTACTACACAAGGTTGCACTGCTGAACATCAGCAGAGTAGACATGACTGTATTTGAACAGGATGATTCATTTTTTGAAGAAGTTAGATATGAATTGAACAAAAGCTAGCATTACTGTTCTCGAAATACCATTGCATCGTGTGGATATAAGCCCGCGATTATTCCAACCTCAGTTGTTACCAATGTAGGCATAGAAGCGGTGAAAAGTACATTGTTTGAGATGATTAGAGGCTCAATGCTAGGTAACGTTGAGTTACATGTATTGTATCGTACCATCGGTACGGGGGATGGCTAAGAAAAGTCAGTGAGGAGTAAGTATCAGTAATATCAGGAAAGAACAGCAGCGAAAAATAGCGATATTTGGGGGCACCTTTGATCCGGTACATCTCGGGCATGTTCAAGTAATGGAGGGAATGTTGAATCACAGTTCTTATACCCACATATTTTGTGTGCCAACGTATCAATAATCCACTTAAAACGTATCAGTCCACTGCTTCAGCCATGCAAAGATGGGACATGTTATCACTTGCCTTACTGTCAGTATCTCACGTTGAGCTTCTGACATTGAACTTACCTCAGAAAAGGTTTCATATACCATTGATACCGTAAGAAGCATTGCAAATATGGTTGCGTTAGACACTAGACTGGGGGTAATTATCGGATCTGATGTGCTACACACCATATCTCGTTGGTACGATCCCATAGGTCTTAGTCAGTTTGTTACACTTGTTATTGTGAACCGAGAAGGGTTCAGTATTGATTACCGCTATGCTAACAACAGACCAGTACTGTTTTGATTATGAAATCATCAATGAGGTCTTTCCTGTGCAATATCATCAGAAGAAATACGAAGCGATGTTGATGCATATAAGCATGTGCTCAATGATAGCGTATATGCCTATATAAAGAAACACACTCGTTATATACTGTGAATGTATGATAGATAATCAGGGAATACCAGAACATATCACTTCGCTCATGTTGGAATACGAACCGCTGTTACGCATCATCAAAGGCAACATATCAGAGGAGCGAGTTGAGCATTGCAAGCGGGTAGCTGTAGTATCGTATGATCTCGCATGCCGGTTTTCTTGAATGCCCAAGACGCTTGGGTGGCGGGGTTGGCTCATGATGTTTGCAGGGAGTGTTCAGATAAAGATATCCATAACTGGGTTCAGATCACATACCGTATCGATACGCTTAAGGTTTTCTCGCAAACGTATGTCTCAAACATTCACAATCATGCCGTACAAACAATGCTACTAATTTACTGCTCCATGGCTTGGCAGCATGTGGCTTTTTACACGAGCATTATCCCTGTCTGCTGAGATGTACCTTGCCATAGCTACCCATACGCTTGGTCATAGCACTATGTCTGATTTTCAGAAAGTACTATTTGTGGCTGACGCATTGGAACCTAAGAGAACATTCTGGAAACGTGGAGAACGAGATATGTTACTTCATACTGCATCATTGAATAATATGTACTATCGGTCGTGAACCGGGTTGCTGCTTTTTATCCTCGCATACATCCTATAACTCAGTCCATGATCGATACTATCAAATTTATGAATGTCGGTATAATACTAATAGTGAAGATGTATGAAAAATAAAGTTATAGCAATTACAATTCTAATCTTAATCGTTCTAACTGTACTTGGGGTCGCAGTATATTTGTTTTTCTCAACACGACTAGATTTTATATCAGAAGCGACCTTACAAAATAAACCCGTACCGTTATTGATATCTTTTGAATACGAAGAGAAAAGAGAAAATACGAGTATCACGCGCGTAGTGAGTACGCTTCTTATATGGAATCCAAAAACAAAACGCTTGGGCATACTTGAGTTACCTTCTTATATTGGAGTATATGACTCTTCTGTAGAAATCATAGTTCCCCTTGATTATTACTTTTATTCAACGGGATATTCTGGATATATAAAAAAAATTAGGCTCATACTCAATGAGCAGAATCTAGAATATTTACATATAGATAATAACAATTTATCTCAGTTCATAGATTTTATAGGTGGCGTCAAGATATTTCTTATTGCTGGAGAGCAGGATTATACAGATGATTACCGATGTAACCGATATTGAACTGGTTAACAACATAGGAAGCGTTTATTTTGATGGTCCTAGAATGAGTACGTATCTCTATCAATTAGAAAATAGTTCTAGTGACGAATTATTTAAGTCTACGAAGCGAAAGGAGTTTATCTTGCCATACTCCAACAGATGCAATCAGGTACAAAGTCGCTGTATCTATCTAAAAAGCCATTGAGTATCATGAATAGATATGTCAATACCCTCGTTAACATCTTCAGAATTAGAAAAATTTATTACAATGCTTCGGGATATAGTCTAAAAACAGACCTATTATCAACGAATAGCTGGAAACATTCAGAGTATTGACGACACTTCAATAAATGTTAAGGACGTTGATCATGATATACTTCAATCAAAGATACTCTTTACCAGTACTCAGGTTGGTAATCTATCGAGAATCTATGCTTCAATTCCGAAAATTAGAGAATAAAATATTCTGACAAGATAAACCAGAACATCAGTATTACGATACTAAACGGTACCATCATCAATGGGTTGGCACAGGCAACTCGTGTCCTATACGAAGATGCCGGCTTTGATGTCCTGTCCATAGGTAATGCTTCACGTAGCGATATAGAGACTACAACTATCATTGATAGAACAGGGAATCTTGTGGATGCGAATTTTGCTTCTCAGGTAATAGGGTAAAGAGCATTATTACTGATGTTACTTCCATAGATAAGGCAGGATCGGATTTCACTCTGATCCTAGGTAAGGATTTTGATGGAGAAACCGTACGATAGAACATGGATACTCAGATTATAGAACATAGAGATACAAAGCACGTGTGCATAATAGCGCAATTCTTAACGGATTGTTTTGTGAACACGTTATGGCATTTGAGTTATCGAGTCAACACAGCTATGCAGATTTTGCAATTATAGCCACTACTATTTCTCGTGTACAGAGACAGGGAATAGTATCTCAGTTTTCTGACTTCTTTTCTGAAAACAAATTAGACGGTTATGCTCGTTTGTCAATGAATAAACATAAGGAACGAACAACAGGAGATTGGTTGCTTATGGATTTAGAAGATATCATTATTCATCTTATGTCAGCTGAGATACGAGCATTTTATGATTTAGAGAAATTATGGTATGAGCTTCCCATAGTGTATACCTCTGATAAGTGAAACCGTTACAGAAACGACGAGACATGATGAGCCAGCAGAAATGTGCGCATAGCAGTAGATGTAAACCGTCCTTATTCTGAATGGTCTGCGTACCCAGCATAGTGTTCTTGACTACATTCGCCAGAGCATATATCATAAGATCTAGATACAATTCTCAAGTTGGGATGTTGACAAGTGGTCTAAGTCGCTAGGTTTTGGTCCTAGTATTCGCAGGTTCGAATCCTGCCATCCCAGTTTGTTTTTTAGGAGAAGAATATGACACATAGTATACAAGCCGATGTGCGCGAGACAAACAATAAAAGTAAGCTAAAGCAAATACGCGTTTCCGGAAACATTCCGGCTATAGTGTATGGAAATAAAAAAACTCCATTAGCAATAACCATTAACGAACGAGCTTTTAGAAAAGAGTTTTCTCACATATCAGAAAGTACCCTTATTAGTTTAGAAGTCAAGGGACAGAAACCACGAACTGTTCTCATTAAAGATTTTGAGAGGGATAATATTCAGAGAGACGATTCAGCATATAGATTTCTATGAGTTGAAGCAGGAAAAAAACGTTACCAGTCATGTCAGTGTCATCGTTGTTGGTACTCCTACAGGTGTTAAAGAAGGTGGGATATTAGAACATTTTCTCCACGAAGTAGAAATAGAATGTCTGCCCAAACATTTACCGGAAACATTAGAGGTACATGTTGAGCATCTAAAAATATCTGATGTATTACACGTAAAGGACCTTCCCGTAGTAGAAGGGGTTACCTTTAAGCATTCGGCAGATCAGGTTGTATTGCAGGTATCTGTTCCCAAGAAAGTTTCACTTGAAGTTACAACTGAAGACGAACTTGAAGAAGATGAACTTGAAGAGAAGATAAAGATAAAAATGAATAAAGTGAATCAAAGGTGGTAATATTCCTTGAACACTCCTATTCTTATTGTGGGGCTTGGGAATCCCGGGGCAGAGTACGAAGGAACACGACATAATGTAGGCTTTCATGTTCTTGATGAATTAGCTGAAATCATGTTTGGGGTATTCTCATTACAGAAACCTTGTTACGCACATGTGGCGGTTGTTACCATAAACAATGTGCAAAAATGTATATTGGCAAAGCCCATAACCTATATGAATAGATCGGGAGAATCGGTTAGGGCCTTGATACAGTGGTATCATGTTCTACCAAGACATATCATTGTTATTGCTGACAATGTTGATCTAGCTGTAGGAAAAATAAAAATGAAAACTTCCCACACAACTAAAACAAGTGGCGGAACCCATAATGGAATTCGTTCTGTGAACGAACATGTGAGGAACGTAGCACAAGGGACTCGATTATATACGCGTGTATCTTGGAATAGGGAGCAATAGATCAAATATACCATTATCGTCATATGTGCTCGGAACATGGCATAAGGACGAGCAAGCTGAGTATGCACAGATGTTTGAACAGACATCGTGTCTGTTAAAAAAAAGCGTAGAGGACTTTGTCGCGAGACAGGAAACAGATACTGACTATACCTCGGTTCCTTCGTTAGTTGATGTAATGAGGACTCATCTTTAATGGTAATCACATGGGTTAGTAGCTGTATTTTCATGAAACTATTCTGAATTTGCTCATCCATGCTTTGTGAACTATGGAACATATACATGCTTTAGATATCATAGAAGAGAATCTCCTGTGTTTCTGTAGAACAATGGGAATAACTGTACAAGACGATACCTTACATCATTTATCCCTGATCATGGCATTATCTGGGGGAAGAGATAGCGTGGGAATGTTGAGCTTACTGTGCAAACTCAGAAAGAAATATCCAGCAATGCGACTTTCGGCAGTACATGTAAATCATCAAATGCAGGAATATACTGAACAACAAAAGGAACATGCAATTACTCAGCAAGTATGTGCTCAGTTACAGGTAAAGATCGTCTGTACCGAAATTCATGCCACTAGCCATACTGGTTCAAAAAAAACAGCGTCTTTCTGAGGAGCAGGCACGATATTATAGGTACAAAAAACTCTGCGATGCGGCAATAACTGAGGGAGCACATGGTATTATTACGGCACATCATTTAGAGGATCAGTTTGAAAACCGTTGCAATGAGAATGTTCCAAGGAACGGGCTTAAGAGGATTAACCGGTATTCCGAGGTACATTCAAGTTAAGGATAGCCCCAAACTGTTTGTGGTAAGACCCGGACTTGGGAGAACCGAAGTATCCATAGCAGTTTGCTTGCAGAGGAGTAGCACGTGAACAATTACATATCATGTGGATCTGAGTAATAGAGACACAAGTTATAAAAGAAATGCCAGTACGTGCAATAACTCCCAGTATACAGACACATTTTCCCCATGCTGTAGAAAAAATAAACACCCTAGCATTGCGACAGGAAGAGTATGTGCAGGATATGTTCGTAGCAAAAGTTTAGCGAGATGGAACATTACGAGTAGGAATGGAACTGATACGTACGGGTTGCGAATGTCACGGCTTGTTTTCTTATCCCTAAGTGTTGCATTACGAACATCGATCCTCTATGAAGGAATGAACAAATTAGGTATAGCATCTATACGTTATGTAAGCATACAACCTCTCTTAGCCAATCAGCTTCCGAATACGCTTAGCATTATCATTGCTGATATATGCATTACGGTAACCAGTACTCATCTCCGTATGCAGAGAAAACGCAGCAATCTGTTGTCCAATGCTTCAGAACATATGAAGCGTGCCCTTCGTTCCTCTGATAATGAAGATAATAAGAACAATGACCAGCATGGTTTCTGACTCCTTATGGTATGATTCCCGACATTACAACCCTACAAGTACGGCATTTTACAAGGTGGAATAGCAGTACATCTCGTGAATGTCCTACCTCAGAATATAGGATTAACTACAGCGTGGCACATATTGGCAAGGTACAACTATCAACACCAAGGAAAAACGATACCATTGTGATCAGAAACAGAAAAATCAATATACGTGCCATACTGGTAAAACATAATGCTGAGTTTCATTGGAACACGGTAACCACTTTTGATTGACGATGAGGGGTTTTAGCAGTGTTAGGGGAATGTGTGGGGTCAAAATTGATAACCAGAGACAACGTTCACATTACTGATCAGGGCTCTTTTGAGTTTGTTGTGGCATATCACCGTATTTATACACGAGAGAATATATAACCGTATCTATGAAACTCATACGGCAGCACACCTATGGGCGGTTGCATGTGATAGATGTCTAGCTACGATATGGCGAATGCTTTGACAGCATGAACTCAGAACAGAATCGTAGGCTCATATAACAGGATGTACAAAACGCTCACGATGGTATGGGTGGTCCAAACCATGCCATCATTTTTCTAAAGTTATGCTGCAGTGAACATGCCGCCATGGTTACGTGCTATAAACTCGTATTCCATCCACCCATATCCCGGTAATGCAGTGACCCGTCACCATGGTTACATGGTTATAACCATGGACGGCTGTGAACACATCGTTACTTCTCGTTTTTTCTATAGTAACAGATTCAACTTCAGCTTCTACGTTGTCTTCTTCTGATTCATATAATAGTATCACCTATGTTTTCGTTTTCTGATTCCACAGCGGTATCGCCTCTGTCTTCGTCCACATGTTCTTCTACGTTTTGCTCACTCGTAGCGTTAGATTTCTTTTTTGGAAAAAAATCTACATGTTCAGCTATAATTTTATATCATGCTCTGCTGCTTATTGTCGGCATCAGACCAACGTTCTTGTTTGAGTCGTCCTACTACGCGAACCCCACTTCCTTTCTTGAGATATGCATTGCAGTATTCTGCTACTTTTCCCCAGACATTTATGGTAAAAAAAGGATACTTCTTGTACTGGATTGTTATCTCGTTTGTAGTATCTATTACAACCAATGGAAAAGATATCTGAGCGGAGTAACCGTCTATGTCCTTTTCCTGTGGATCATTCGTTAAATGTCCTTCGATCAAAACTGAATTTAGATTATTCATATTGCCTCCTATATTGCTATACCATGATAAGGTGGAATCTGCTTGCGTATATACGATAAAAGTAAATTTTATTATCATACATATATATGTATAACCCAGAGCGTATACGTCAGAACATTAGCTGCCCTGCAACACGCATCGCTAACATGATGAAGCATTATGGAAGAGCGTCCAGCCCGGTAAGCATTATGGCGGTAAGTAAAAAATCATCCTTTTGAAGCAGTACAGCATGCCATGAGCAATGGGCTATTTCTTTTTGGTGAGAATAGAGTACAGGAGGCCCAAAAAAAATTTACTATACTCAAAATATAACCTTGCATCTTATTGGAACCTTACAAAAGAATAAGATTGGTAAAAGTTTGCAATGCTTTCATTGTGTACAGAGTGTTGACAGTAGAGAGCTCATAGACCATCTTATTAAAAAAAATTTCTATTATACGGCAAGAAAGAGCAATGCAGCTGCCTTTCCCCATATATTTACAGGTTTCATGCTCAAATTATGATTTCAAACATGGATTTAAGGAATATAATGAATTATGTTATGCGATTGAAAAAATCTTATTACATGCAAACTTGCTTTCAATACGAGGTCTTATGACTATTGCTCCTCACTCTGATGACGAAAAAATTGTAAGAAATGCCTTTGCAACTACGAGAATGTGGGGCGAGTCTCTGGCTTCACAATTTGTGATATCTGATATGCAACTATCCATGGGGATGAGTTTTGACTACGAATGGGCCATTGCAGAAGGAAGCACGATGATACGCATTGGTAGTAGCATATTTGGAGAACGAACATAGTAAGCCGATGAAAACAATTACCTATCTTATGTTGATGTTAAGTGTTTGTACGAGTTTACATTATTCTTGGGGACAGACTACGAATAATGCAGATATCCTTGCCCCCGGAAAAGTCCAAGAAAACAGCAAATCCCTTGAATATGATCAGAAACGAGTTTCCTATGTGGAGCTATTACGTGTATAGATTCCTTGCGGTATCAGTTGGCTCAGTACCCTTTAGTATGCTTCTAGCAACGGTGGGGTATGATACCTATAAAACCATCGATAAAGTGTTCAAGGCGGTGAATTCAACAATGAATATTTACCCCTGTTTTTGAGTGGCTCAGCTAAAGTCCCCTATAATAGCGAGGATGTGGAGGCTGTTCTGTGGACAACCTTGGGCATATCCCTCACCACAGCTCTGATTGATTTTATTATCACTTATGTTAAATTGCAACGTGAGCAGTCGATACAGGATTTTTTTTAATGACATGGATACAACCTACCAATTACATTGCTCTAATGTGTTTTTTTCAAATATATGATTAGATACATATCTTGTGCAGTTATTCCCTTTCTTCCCTTTTCACTGAGTCGTTCTCAGTTGTACAAAATGTTTAATAGGGCTCTTATCAATGGGAAACAGGTTAAAAAGTCGCATAGAATAATGCCAAAGGACGAGATTGTTCTAGAATTGATGTTTCAGGATAATACTTCAGAAACAGCTAGCAAAGCACCGACTCATTGTCGACTCGATAAAAAAATATATCATGTACGAAGATGAGTATATATTAGCTATCAATAAACCGAGAGGCATGGTGGTACACCCCGGAGCTGGACATCAAGATAACACGCTTGCACAAAAAGTGTTGGATTATTTTAGATGATTTTAGAGCAGAGGATTACGCCAATAATAGGGCGGGTATTGTGCATAGAATTGATAAGGACACTTCGGGATTGCTTATGGTTGCAAAAAAAGCCAGCGTACACGAAGCCCTGCAAGCATTGTTTTCTAAACGAGAGATCAAGAAAACATATATCATGCTGGTACAGGGACAACCACAAAAGAACACTGCCTGCATTGAAAATTATATCACAAGGAATCCTAAATCTCGAAAAAAGTTTATGATATCTAAACACGCTTCGCAAGGAAAGATAGCAAAAACAACCTATGAGGTACTCTTTAGCAATGGCAGGTATAGTGTGGTATTGTGTATCCTGCATACTGGTCGTACGCATCAAATACGGGTACACATGCAGTATTTAGGATGTCCTATTGTAGGGGACAAAATGTATAGTAGGATCACAACACATTATGCACAATTTACGTAACAAACCAATGGAGCATACTTCCGTGGTAACAGATGAAACAGCTGTGAACACATGTCCATTGTTATTACATGCTCTGGAACTGAGTTTTCGCCTAGCACAAGATGGAAAGGTGTTAAGATATCATCTCTTGGCGCCCATACCAGACGATGTATTACTTGCATTACGGCTTGTAGGTATGAATCAAGACGAGATACATGCATTGACCATGCCCAAACACGCACGGTATTGTGATTAGGTTCAATACCATTCATCCTGCGATCCTGACAATGCTAGGATTCTTTGTTCAAATGATTGGTAGGAACTCGTGTTCATATGATATCTTATATTTTATACTAGAGTTATGAACTGTAACATAGGTTTTTTTGATTCAGGAGTAGGTGGACTAGCATATTTAGATGCGTTCAGAAAGAAATTCTCTCTTTGCCTCATGCAGATACAATAATACTTTGGATGCGTTGTGTGATGTCAATCTGTATTATCTTGCAGACAATGAATACTTTCCCTACGGAAACAAAGCAAAGGATAGGATAATAACACGGGTAAAAGGATAATTCCCGCATTATGTTGCCAAACAAACAATTAGATTTTTTAGTAATAGCCTGTAACACGCTAGTGTGTTGGCATTGGATGCCCTACGAGACATTATAGACATTCCCGTTATTGGGGTTGTTCCTGCAATAAAATCGGCTATCACTTCTGGAGCACGGAACATATACGTTATGAATACGGAAAATACATCATATGCAAAATATGTAAGGACATTATCGTCTCGGACTCTTATCTGATGTGAAAAGCAGGCTGCCATACATTTATTTTCCTGTCAGGAACTCGTGTGTAGCATAGAGAATGTCCTTATCGATAATACCCCATTCCATAAACAGCAGTTGGATCGCGAAATATGTTCAGCAGTACGGAACATAGTGGTACAAAAAAGTGATGCAGTGGTGCTTGGGTGTACGCATTTTCTCCATATTAAAGATTTGTTGTACAAAGAGATCAGAGTGCAGTTTCAGAATCTTCCCATTCAAATATTTGATTCCATAGATGGAGTAGTCAACAGATGTTTATATAAGATAACGGAATGCATATCTGCTTCTTCCTTAAAAATAGATAGGCATATACAGGACACATGTTTACCACCGTATCGGATAATGATGTAAAATCTTCGACTTATTCTTATGCTGCTATTAGCAATACCTTTCAGTTAGCGTATCACAATGGCAACCTGTATACCGGACAATAGGGTACTATAGGAGCGGTTTTATTCTGTTTACAAACAATCTATGATGGGCAAGTAAGTTAATAGGACCAACAGATGATAGTATTATCGTTTCGGGTTTTAAGTCCTGTGTAAAATTAATAAAAGATTCAGAATTGAATTGATCGTTGAATTGATGGCTTTCACTTAAAAAACAAATAACTCATAATATGCACGCAGGCATGTGCCCCATCATATTAGGAAAACTTAGTATTCGTATATCGTCATGTAAATGGTACGTTGTCTCGGGAGCAACAATATACTTGTTCTCTAAAAATACATCGTCAGGTGCAATAATGGTAATGTTTGGAAAAAATCTCATCCAGAGTTTACAATTATTTTTTTTCTCTAATTGACAGGCAGTGAGTATGATATAAATATTTGTTACCTTATAGTTGTCGAGCAAACATATTGTTTCTTTCCGTGGCTTGATGGGGTCAAAGAGCAGTAAGCTATTCGTTTTCGCATGAAAATAAATCCACATATTGCGTTTATCCTCGTTTGCGTATATAATTTATTTGTTGTTTTTAGGGGACGAGGAACGAGTCATGGGATAAAGTAAGCTTCCTCGTCGTTGCATATTTTGAAAGTTATCATCTGCCTATTTTTTTTCAGAAAAAAGAGCACCCTTGATATCACAATTATAAAATCGTAGTTCCTGAATATATGAGTGATAAAATCTTGAATTGTTTAAGTAGGATTCACGGAATACTGACGACGTAAATACTACATGTCGGTAAGAATTACTATATAGAATACAGTTGTCTACGGTGCAATTATGATGGACGATGTAGGAAATGAGCATAGAATAATTTTAGAGTTTGTAATGGTAATGTTTTGTAATCTACAATGAGAAAAAACAACAGTTATGGATATCCATATTATCTAGGGTAATATTACTAAACGAACAGTTTATAATACAGGCACGATGATTGTAAGGTTACTGAATTGTCGGAATCTATTACCATATTTTTATATTTCTTCCAGCGATCATTGCTACTTATATCCAATAAAAATAGATTCCATGTGGGTTTAAAAAATACTACACACGGCTATTAATGTCAAGTTATGATACCATGTCATGTAATACAACAAAAAACTCACACGTAAAAATTGGCTTAGTAATTTGGGGAACAAAAAAAAATTACAAGGTGGTAGCGTTTGGATGTAGTTCCTTATTATCCCACGCTGATAGGAAAGTCCATTTTGATAGTCATGACATTGTTGATGTCGTATTAAAGGAAAAACCGAGGGAAACATGTGGATGAACGTACCTACATACTTGCTGGAGACTGGGTCATGTTTCAGGAAACAGAAACATGGTATGGAAATATTATCTCTCGGATCGATAGAAGTACTCGTATTATGAGAAGAAAAAGGCTATGAAACAGGAAGGGTTACAGCAGTTTCCGTTATGTGGATGGCGGATTATTATGACATCCTTGAGAGAACCTACAATAAATTTTTTTTTTTGACAAATGATATACGCTGCACGTAGCGGAAATTCCTATTTTTTTGTTGTCAACAAGGTGGACTTGATGTAGGTAGCAGCTTATAGAAACTCA
>JAMYXO010000038.1:200000-208931 GCA_033310375.1 Conus canariensis | reverse complement strand
TTTGTAACTAATTTCACATCTTTACGTTTGTGTGGGTTCTCCATGGTTTTACCAAAACAGCTGTTATTCATCAGTTTAAAGAAGTCTTTTTCTGAAGCGTCAGTGGCTTGGGTTCTAAGATCAGTATTCTTCTTGATGTATGGCCTCATAAAGGGCTCTTGGTCGCATATAATTATTCTGTGAACAGCTGTCAGTTTCAACCCGTGTCTTAAGTAAAACTGTAACAGCCGATAATGACAGACATATTTAGTTTTGTTAAAGAGGTTAGGCACGAGTTTAGGCGGTTCTGTGGGACTCATCTTTAATCTTTCTGCGGCTAGGGGGAAATCATTATGGAAGTCATGCAACTCTGCTGGATAATCTAAGTCTACTTCCAAGATTAGCCCTATTGGATTATCAGGTGTAAGCTGTGATAGCATACTCAACACGGCAGCAACCTCATGAGGCCCATTTATCATTTTAAAGTTTCTTAATGGCAGTGCCTGGCTCATAGCCCACCCATACAGATTGTTGGCGTCTAAGTACATCAGATAGTTGGATGGTTTAGTTGAGTCATAATCGTCTAAGTACTTGTTGTTGGCTTTGCAGTAAGGGTGTGAGGCCATGCTAATGCCTCCCCTCAGCCCATCTTCAATCATCTGGAGTGTAGCCAGATCAGATATTAAGTCAATCTCAATGTTTGTAGACTTCAAGAATGCATCCCAAGAAAGGCCAGGCGCAGAGATGTAATGTGATGAGTCTAAGCTGTAATGTTTCATGCATGTACATCTGTAATTCTGAAACACATCTGCCAATAAACACACGTCAGCCAATAAATATTGATCATGATAATCGCCCATTGTTCGGCAGTGTAATTCTGTCCAGGCTTTCTGGGCGTGTTCATAGTCAGCATCGGCTATGTCCTTTCCTCTAAGACTAGAAAAGAAAGCGCCTTTAGGAGGAAGTGAGTCTTCATCAAACCTTTCCCACGAGTTCATGTATTCATAAGGATAGACACCTTTACGTACTAAAGATGGGTCAAAATATTGTTTAGTGATTGGAAAGTCTTGTAGAGATCCCGCTAATTTATCCAAACTTGCCATCAGATGTTGGGCAGAGTCATAAAAGGATAAACAGTCAAGAGTAAAAGTCATGTACTTTTCTGAAGACTGTGCAATGCAGGTAACCCTCTTATATTCAGAAGTCACTGCTTGCATGATAAAATGAGAATCGTAGCCTCGTAAGTTATGAAAGAAGATAGGCAGTTTCCATTTTTTGGGGTCAACCTTAAGTTGAAGATTACAATTGTTGTGTGCGGTCCCTCTGAATTTGCCAGTAATGTGATCGTGGTCTCTTACTGTCGCGTCTTTACTGTTAGGTGTTAGCTCTAAGCCGCAAATCCAGCAGTGAGTGGCTGAGTCATAACGTTCCTGGTCTTCAGGAGTCATAATAATGTCTGAAAGATTTAGTTGGTTGGAGTAGTAATTACGAAGTTGTTTCATGTGCTCCAAAAATCTACTAGCTGCGTTGGGTCCTCTGTAAATCTCAGGTGTTGTGTGTGCCCCATCTGACCTAACAACAATAAACGCATAAGAACAGATCTGATGGTGGGTTAATAAGGTTGTTTTTTGTTCTTGTTCTTGTTGGGGGCCATAGTATTGTGGCAAGAGCGATTCAAAGTCAGCATAAACCACATATGGGCTCATCTGCATTTTGTGTACATTCTTAAAACTAACTTTAGACCCGGGTTTAGGTGTGAGGAGTTTGGTTTCACAGTCTACAAAACTTTTACAATGTTTCTTATGACTGGCAGCTGCTTCTATAGTGGGGATTCTAACCAAACACCTTCTACAAAGCTCTTGTTTAGCTGGATGCTTTGTAGTATAGGCTAACAGTCTGCTTATTGTTCTGATTAATACATAATGGCTCTTTGTACTATCCGCAAACAGTATCAAGTCTACATGATTCTTAAGTGAATCGCCTAAAGTAGGAGCATTGGGAGAAATCCTTAGAGGCACTAGATTATCTACTGCAGACCATGTGTATACGTTTACAGTGATTGGTTTGTTTTGTTCTTCAAACTGAGATATGCTTTCTATACTCACGGGAAAGATTATGTTATCAAAGTTCAGCTCTTGCTTATATTGTTCATAATTGGAGACTCTATTTGCATGATTTTTGACAGGATGTAAATGCGCTAAAACACACCACATAAAACACATGTTGTCAGAATTATGTATGTTTAATACTGCTCGTTTTAACTCTAACTCTTTTGGGAGAGGAAGGTAAGAATTGCCAACTATAGGATAGAACTTTGTTTGTTTCAATATAATTTGAAGGATTGTTCCTTCAGACCAACCGGAGCCGCGCAATTTTGCTTCTTCACTTGCATGATTAAACTGTGTAAGCATGTAATCAGCCCAGTCAGAATTAAAGTCGTGATAGCTAATAACTTCTTTCTGTCTTGTTGAAACCCAGACTTCCATGCTAGTATCATCGGGCGTTATATAATCAATCAGAATGGTCAACAGAACTTTTACTGGCGGCTCCATCTGAAGAAACTCTGGGATTTTAGAGATAGCATGTGCCACGCTTTCATGAACGTTTGTGGGGTTAATGATGTCCATGTCTACTTCACTAAACGTATTGCTTAATTGTTTTTTTTCAATATCAAATATTTCTTCCATCGTATATAGTTTTCCATCCTCGAATTTACTTGTGGTCGTCATTTTTAAAGCCACAATATTTACGTAAATTAAAAAAATAAATGTAAATAAAAGTAAGTAAACGGGCTTTTATTCTTCTCCCAAGCGTTGCAACACTTCAAGACACGTTAACCTTACAATAACACCTGCTAATATTTTAGCTTTTTCTGAATCACTACAGTCAATGTTCATCACTTTAATTGCTTCGTCAAATAGTTCACTATGATCTTTTATTATATTGTTTACATCATTCTCAAACCCAAATTCACTAAAATCGATGTTTAACACTTTCATTGTTTCGTCAAATAGTTCATTACAATTCTTTAAATCAGATTCGCTGAGTTCGGCAGCCATTTTTAAATGTAAATAAATAAAAAAAATAATTGTAAATTCAGCTATTGTTTATTATTCATAGTCTTTTCTAATCATTAAAGTGAATAGCTACTCCTTCAGGGCTGGTAGAAACAGTCAGATTAGCATCTTCAGGAGTCATATTATCAACTAAAATAGCAAACAACTTTACAACTGGTTGGGGCCAAGAATCTGGTATTTTACTAATGGCTTCCACTACGCTTTCTCGTATAGTTAGACGCTCAAAAAGATCATTAATCAATTCTTCAAACCTGCTCTTTAACTCTTCTCTATCGGCCCCCCACCCCCTCTCCTCCTCCCAAATTCTGTATATATTATGAAGCTCTGTAAATACTTCGGGCTTCATTTTTTAAACCAGAATATAAACGACAATTAAAAAATAATTAACTAGCCGTTCCTCTTGTTTTGCGCAAGAATCAGAAGAGAAATCAATAACAGGTAGCTGATTGAGTGCTACCGCTGCACGCTTGTGCTTGGACCGCCCACGGTTGTTTTAACGTGACTCATATGTGACGTGATCGTCCCACAATCGCGCCAGAAAAATCTATTGCCGCAATGCGCAATTCAGTCGTGCATGTTAATGTGTGGTGTTACTCATATATGGTGTGATCGTGGGGGCGATCATTCTAAAAAATCTATTGTCACAATGCGCAATTCAGTCGTGCATGTGCCGCCGCAGAGGTAGATTTCATCATTCTCTCACTGACTGTCGTGCGAGAAGGCTGTGTTTGACTGTGCTCCTACTGTGTTTGGCTGTGTTGTTATTTTAACAATGGCTAACAGGTTTACCGAAGAACAGGCTTGTGCTATTCAAGATCACAAGTTTTACTGTAACTGCATGTTAGAGTATTTGTCAAAAAAAGAACTAGGCAAAGCCTGTTCTCTACCAGTGAAACCCAAAAGAAGCATTGCTTTTCTAGAAGGCGGAAAAAAAGAAAAAAGCGAACCGACTGCTTTGGAAATGCACAACTATCTTGAAGGCTTGTTGGTTAAGGAAGATGCAAAAATTGAAAATGACATTAGCGAACAAGATGTGGCCAATTTTCATAACTGTTTGACTGTTGATGAGATGCTTCCATTTCTAAAAAGTGGTGCTATGTTGATAAAACAAAATAAAAGCAAAACAATCCATCATGCGTTAATTTTTGGGCGCTGGCTTGAGACAGCTCAAGTCATGTTTAAAAAAATAAAAACACTTCAAACATGGCAGTCATTTCTTAAGGTGAAGGTGAGCATGTCTGATTCATATGCCAGAAAACTTATTCAGCTTTCAATATGTTTTTACAACTATCCCAAATTCCACAAGCTGGGGATCAGCATTATTGAGCTATATAGCAAACGTCAAAGTATCATTAGGCTTATGCAACTGAATAGCGATTTTCGGGAGTTCTGGCAAACAAACTAAATAGGGCTAGGCAGGCCTTAGTACATCTACCAGTATGGAGAGGAGTAGTGTGTAGCCAGCACTATCTCCATATACATGCTCCAAATATACAATGACGGATGTACTACTACTGGCGATTAGAGCCGCCATAAAAGCTCGGCTACAGCAGTAACTGCTGTAACTCTGCCAAAGCCAGTTGTAAGCCTGGTTGAAAAAAGAGGAACACAGCAGCGGTCTAGACTGAGCGTTTTCACAGGAACGTTTGACCTAATTTACAGGGCTGGCAATTAGGTCAAACGTTCCTGTGAAAACGCTCGGGGCCTACAAGCAGTGCAGTAAACTAGGTCAAACGCTCTTGTGAGAACGCTCAGGCAAAGCAGTGCAGTAAACTAGGTCAAACGTTCTTGTAAGAGCGCTCTGTCTAGCTGATTAAAGGTTTTACTTAGCTGAGGGAGAGAATGTAAATATGTTTGTTCACGATCACCAAATCTTATCTAGCACGCAAGCCCCCCATTTTAATGTACCAATTACGTCGATTTTTAGAGGTTTTGCTTGTTAATTTTGTTTAGAAAACAGGTGTTAATTTTGGCAAAAAATGACATGAGATGGACGTGATTTGTATGTGAAAAGGGGGGTTTTCGTGCAAAATAAGATGGGTGGTCTTGAACAAACATATTTACATTCTCTACTAGTTAAGATCTTAACTTAAGTCAGCCAAGTTAATCTTTTAAGTCAGTTCTCCAGTGACCTATAGCGTATGAAAACTCGGGATTAACGTAAGTTCGCTTGTTATTGTTAGAGACTAGTGATTTCTTATTAACAGCAGTTGTGTTTACTTGATGAAGAGTAGAGCGCAGATTAACATTTGTGTGATGAAATACTTTGTTTTCAAAGAGAGCCTGCTTGTAGTTGTCGTGACTTATATTTTTTTTTACAACTTCTTTACTTATGCCCCTAGCCTTCTTCATTACAGAAGTCTGGCTAGCAACGCTATACATTTTTGACCGCAGACCAACATATTCCTGTATAACTGTCCCATTAAGTTCATCCTTCATCTTTCCAATTACTTTCTTGTTTACAGTTGAATGTAAAGGACTGTCCTTTGGGTAGTCACATGTGTCATACCACCCATCGGCTCCTTTAGCTACTTCTGCTTCTAAATCCTTGTAAAAATCTTCTGTTGGGACAACCAGAATAAAAGAGTCAGTGTCTGTGTAAAGAACTCTGGACTCTGGATACAGCGGTTTAAAGTAGTCATACAAAAATTCTAGCATTAACAACTTTGACAGCTCTAACACAGTAAACCCAATAAACACCGGCTTGTCCAACTTCACATTCTGTTTCTTCATCATAACGCCAACCAGGCTGTCGCTAAATCTTCTGAAGTCTTGGTAGTTAGGTTTAGAGACCAGCTTAATTGCTCTTTGTTCTTTTGTAACTAGTCTTACATCTTTACGCTTGTGTGGGTTCTCCATGGTTTTGCCAAAACAACTGTTGTTCATTAGTTTAAAAAAGTCTTTTTCTGAAGCGTCAGAGGCCGCAGTCCTAAGATCAGTATTTTTCATGATGTATGGTCTCATAAAGGGCTTTTGGTCAAATTCTATAATTCTATGAATGGCGGTAAGTTTTAGTCCGTGTCTTAGGTAAAACTGTAGCAGTCTGTAATGACATACGTACTTAGTTTTGTGGCGAAGATTGGGCACAAGCTTAGGCAGTTCTGTGGGGGTCATCTTTAAGCTTTCTGCTGCTAGGGGGTAATCATTATGGAGGTCATGCAACTCTGTAGGATATTCTAAGTCTACCTCTAAGATTAATCCTATTGGATAATCAGGCGTGAGGCGCGGTAGATAACTCAACATTTTATTAACGTCATGAGGTCCTACGAACATTTTAAAGTTTCTCAATGGCAGTGCCTGGCTCATGGCCCACCCATACAGATTGTTGGCGTCTAAGTACATTAGATAGTTAGATGGTTTAGTGGGATCATAGTCATCTAAATACTTGTTGTTGGCTTTGCAGTAAGGGTGCGAGGCCATGCTAATGCCTCCCCTCAGCCCATCTTCAATCATCTGGAGTGTAGCCAGATCAGATATTAAGTCAATCTCAATGTTTGTAGACTTTAAGAATGCATCCCAAGAAAGCCCAGGGGCAGAAATGTAATGTGATGAATCTAGACCGTAATGTTTCATGCATGTAGATCTGTAAATCTGAAAGACGTCTGCCAATAAACACACGTCAGCCATTAGATATTGATCATGATAATCGCCCATTGTTTGACAGTGTAATTCTGTCCAGGCTTTCTGTGCGTGTTCATATTCAGAGTCGGCTATGTCCTTTCCTCTAAGACTAGAAAAGAAAGCGCCTTTAGGAGGAAGTGAGTCTTCATCAAACCTTTCCCACGAGTTCATGTATCCATAAGGATAGACACCTTTACGTACTAAAGATGGGTCAAAATATTGTTTACTTATTGGGAAGTCTTGTAGAGATCCTGATAATTTATCCAAACTTGCCATCAGATGTTGGGCAGAGTCATAAAAGGATAAACAGTCAATAGTAAAGGTCATGTACTTTTCTGAAGACTGTGCAATGCAGCTGATCCTCTTATATTCAGAAGTTATTGCTTGCATGATGAAATGAGAATCATAGCCTCGTAAGTTATGAAAGAAAATTGGCAGTTTCCACGTCTTGGGATCAACCTTAAGTTGAAGATTGCAGCTGTTGTGCGCGGCCCCTCTGAACTTTCCAGTAATGTGATCGTGGTCTCTCACTGTTGGGTTTGCTTCCGCCGCTGTCGCATCTTTACTATTAGGTGTTAGCTCTGAGCCGCATATCCAGCAGTGTGTAGATGATTCATAGCGCCTTTGGTCTTCGGGAGTCATCCTAATGTCTGAGAGATTCAGTTGATTGGAGAATTGATTGCGAAGTTGTTTCATCTGCTCCAAAAATCTACAGGCTGCATTGGGGCCTCTGTAAATCTCTGGCATTGTGTGTTGACCGTCTGACCTAACAATAACAAAAGCATAAGAACAGATCTGATGGTGGGATAATAAGGTTGTTTTTTTGTTTTTCTAGTTGTTGTGGGCTGTAGTACTGTGGCAAGATTGATTCAAAGTCAGCATAAACTACGTATGGGCTCATCTGCATCTTGCGTACATTCTTAAAACTAACTTTAGACCCGGGTGGGGCATAAGAAGTTTAGTTTCACAGTCTACAAAACTTTTACAATGTTTCTTATGGCTGGCAGCTGCTTCTATAGTTGGGATTCTGACCAAACACCTTCTACAAAGCTCTTGTTTAGATTTATGCTTTGATGTATATTCTAACAGTCTGCTAATTGATCTAATTAATACATAGTGACTCTTTAGACCGTCTGCAAACAGTATCAAGTCGACATGTTTGTTAAGTGGATCGCCTGAAGTAGGAGCTTTGGGAGAAATTCTTAGAGGGACTAGATTGTCTACTACAGACCATGTGTATACGTTTACGGTTATTGGCTTGTTTTGCTCTTCAAACTGAGACATACTTTCTATGCTTACTGGAAAGTTTATGTTATTAAAGTTCAGCTCATGTTTGTATGCTTCATAATTGGAGACACTGTCTGCATGTTTATTAGTTGGATGTAAATGCGCCAAAACACACCACATGAAACACATATTGTCAGAATTTTGTATGTTTAAGACTGCTCGTTTTAACACTAACTCTCTTGGAAGAGGAAGGTAAGAATTGCCAACTATAGGATAGAACTTTGTTTGTCTTAATCTGATTTCAAGGACTGTTCCTTCAGACCAGCCGGAGCCGCGCAATTTCGCTTCTTCACTTGCATGGTTAAGCTGTGTAAGCATGTAATCAGCCCATTCAGAATTAAAGTCGTAATAGCTGATTACTTCTTTCTGTTTAGTTGAAACCCAGACTTGCATGTATTTATCATCGGGGGTTATATAATCAATCAGAATGGCCAACAACACTTTTACTGGTGGCCCAATTTGAAGAGACTCTGGGATTTTAGAAATGGCATGTGTTACGCTTACCTGAACGCTTGAGGGGTTAATGATGTCCATGTCTACTTCACTAAACGTATTGCTTAATTGTTCATTGCTGTCAAATATCTCCTCCCACGTATATAGTTTTCCAACCTCGGATTTACTTGTGGGGTTCATTTTTTAACCCACAATATTTACGTAAATTAAAAAAAATTAATGTAAGTAAAAGTAAGTAAACGCGCTTTTATTCTTCACCCAAGCGTTGCAATACTTCAAGACACCCTAATCTTACAAGAACGCCTGCCAATACTTTAGCTTTTTCTGAATCACTACAGTCAATGTTTAACTCTTTGATTGCTTCGTCAAATAGTTCACTATGATTTTTTTATCAAATTGTTTACATCATTCTCAAACCCAGATTCACCAAAATCAATGTTTAACACTTTCATTGTTTCGTCAAATAGTTCATTACAATTTTCTATTAAAATCATTAGATCAAATTCGCTGTGTT
>JAMYXO010000038.1:147500-195000 GCA_033310375.1 Conus canariensis | reverse complement strand
CACTTTGCCTATGGTAGACAAAACCCAACTAACAATACTGCCTATTATGCCAGGCAGAGCATCAAGCGCTTTGGCTGCTAACTTCTTTAATAGGTTTGCCAGATGATGTAATTGTTTTCTAATCCAACTTTTACCGGGCTGAGGCGTTGGAGGAGCTGCTGGCCCCGTTGGCGCACTGCCGGTTAATGCATAAACCAGTGTAGAGATAGCAAACCCAACGGCTGTTAATATACTAACTATTGTAATTCCCTGCTCTCTGAACAGAGTCCTTATTCTTTCTGCTAGCGTAGTATTTTCATGAAGGAGTCTGCTTATAGTTTCTCTGATTCTGTTTGTTTGTGATGCTATTTGTTCTCTGTTAGTAGACAGCGTTTCTAACCTGGCTGCCCTTAGTAACATTAACTCCTGTATTTTCGCCTGTATTCTAGCCTTTTCTTCTTGCCCTAAATTGTTATCATCTGCATCAGCCAGTTTATGTTTTTCTTCTCTTATCTCTCACTCTAGCTTACCAAGTTTTGACAAGTTGTTTTTTAGCTCGCCATTTATTCTCCGTAGAGTATCATCAAGACCCCTGAGTTCACGCAGAGCAGCTTTAAGATTCCTGTGTACACTCTCAGGCAATGGAGGATCATCAATTGTTTGTAAAGCTGCTTCTTCTTCAGGACTCAGCTCACGTTCTCTTTGACTAGGCGAACCAGCAATTGTTTTTAACTGTGTCTCCTCATTAAAACTCGTCTCAATTTCTGCTAGTAGTTCATCTGCTGTTCGATTTAATTCTTGAAGAGGTATGCTTTGTATTTCAGATTGTGTTGGCAGCCTTTGCTCCAAGTTCTGTAAAAGACTAACAGCCTCAGACCTTAGATCTAAAATATTTAATCGCCTTCGGTCAGCAGCAGGGAGCCTTAGTCTAATTGTGCTCTTGCTTAAAAACTTGGCCGGGTCTGGCTTTGTAGTAAGTCGTACAAGGCCTTTACTAGTCCTTACATACAAATGATTATTTTTATCCATCTTAAAATCAAAAGCACTGTGGCCTTCTGGCGGCTCTAGTCCTATGCTTCTATAGAATGAGTTAATTTTATTTGTTAATAGTTCTGCACGAGCTGTAATAACTCCAGGGGGTGTTTCTTCTTCTAATGAAGGGATTAAAAACCTGCTTCTCCAAGTTTCAAAATGGAGTGACTGATGGCGGAGAACGATGAGTCATTTTCGTTCTTTGTTTGTACTGTCTTAAATGTTAAATGTGATTTATTTTTTCGCCTGAAGAAGACCCAAGTGGTTGAAATGCATCGTGTCTTGTCATGTGCTTTGTTTGTCAATGTCATTGGCGGTAACTAACTGTCACGGTCGCTAAGCCGGACGGCCCTACCACCCTTACCCACGCCTATCACACACTAGGTCAGACAACACAGCACACTAACACAGTTTTACAATCACGCACGCTTCTTTATTTCACACACACTCTATGGCGCCACCACTCACGCACATCCACAACTGCACACAAGTATCCCAATTCCCGCTGACTCACCCTACTCTACTATAATGACCTGGAAGACCCTAACCTAACCTGAAACACCAGTTGCGGTATATTACTGTGACCTGGGGACACAGCGATAGCCCGCACACGTGGTGACTAACTACTAGGGACAAGGGACTCTAAAGGGACTCTAATCTCTTAACGACTGCTACCACCCACACCTCTCCCCAGGACTCACCCTTCTCTTTTAACCCGGGACCACTACCAAACTGGTCGCTGCGTCCCTAAGGGAGGCAACGACAAGTACCCTACACTGTGCCGACCACTACGTCCTAAAAGGAGGCAGTAGCTAACACCCCTAACCCTACTGCCTAACGCTACACCCCTTCTATCCAAACATGGGACAACCCATCCCGGCCCGGAAAGCTCCAGTCCTTGGCGCTGTACGTGGCCCCTCACATGCTGACACCTCCCCGGAAGACTCTGCACCCCGGCGCTGACCGTGGCTCCTCCGCGGGCCAACACCCTCCCCGAAGACTCTGCACCCCGGCGCTGACCGTGGCTTCCCGCGGTCTGACTCCTCCCTGCGATGGGCACGACACCCAACGTACACACAACAGACGCCCTCTCGACGGGTCCGGGGCTCGTAGGACGCCTCCTCCTCTGAAGGCCCCGCCGGACACAAAGGGTGAAAAAGGCCTGGTGCAGCGCCCTCTCATGGGACGCCTAAACAGGGACGAGGAACCAGTGCCGGAGAACTCCCGGAAGAGCACCGGTAGCCGGAGGAGAGCTGCCCCACAGAAGGCAGACGGCCTGGGTGGTCTCCCTCTCCCGGGAAAACAGGCACTGGAAAGCGCCGCTCACCTGCCGGCACGCGGCAGTAGACTGCGGTGGTCTGGCCCCAGCCTCAGGACGGAACAGGATACCTGCTGACACAACTGGACATACAGACGATCAACCACACCAGTTCTGCAACTGGCTGACAGTGGCTGCCAACAAGGACGACACCGACTCAGCACAGGCCAAGGGCACCCAAACCCGACGAGGACCTGGCCCTAACTATGACTTGAAGTCACTCTTCAAAAACTAACGGCGCTGCCGCCGCACCTACAAGGAGTACGTCCACTCCGACGAACACCAGGGACCGAAGTGAAGCTACCCCAACGCATTCCGCCCTGGTCGGAATCAAGCGAACTCTACTCATCACATAAAACAACGATTGGTCAGAGAAGTGTATCCCTCCGCAGAGCTGACACACCTGACCAACGGACTAGTTGTTGCTCGTGCAAAAACACGACAATTTACCACAACAACTCACAGACTTGACAACACAACAACAGCCGATATCCTGCCCCGCCTTCTCTGGTGTAGAACCAAAGTAACAAAAGGGTAACAATCGGGAACGAAACCAACCTCCCGCTTCCATTCCATTCCTTCAATAAGTGAAGACTGGAATGAAAGAATATTGTATGTCCTATTTCCCCAGCCTCCTACCTAGCCTAATCTTTCTACCTAACCCTGAGGAACTTCACCTAACTCTAGCTAACTAAACCCCAACCTCACATACGCGCGAGCGCGCGCGCGCGCGCGCGCGCACACACACACACACACACACACACACACACACACACACACACACACACACACACACACGCTCTCTATCTTGAACCACCACTACTCTTAAACACATGGACATACTGATTTAGTACCGCCGATCGGTGACACACCCCCCTGCCTAAGTTTTAACTACAGGTTAAAACAAACAACTTCTCACTCGATCGGCGTTTTAGCCACACCCTACCTATGAGAATCCAATTTCCCATCACTCATTCTGTCCTACTGTTACTTTTGATGCACTCCAAAACTTCCATCCCAACAACATCAACTTTTAAATGCATCAACAATCACAGGTTACATTAATCAACCTGGTCTAACGCTGCTTCACACGACCCTAACACAGGCGCTTATAGGCAGCCGTTACACTACGCACTATATATAAATTTCATAACTGAGGGTGCTCTGACTATGCACGACCGCTGTGCGACACGTGCCACAAACACCACACCCTCAGTAACACTTGCTACGTCATTCTCTTCCCATGACACATGCATAGCTTCAATAATGTCAACTTCTCATGACTCAGGTAAATGGAACTTAAGGTTCTCTCTCTCTCTCTCTCTCTCTCCTCTCTCTCTCTCTCTCTCTCTCTCTCTCTCTCTCTCTCTCTCTCTCTCTCTCCGGCAAGCGACTCAAGAAGTCTGCCGCCACATTGTCCTTTCCAGACACTGCCTGCACCGTAAACTGAAATGGCTGCAGCTGCAGTGCCCACCTTGTGATTCTCCCACTAACAGACTTCATCTTTTCCAAGTATTGGAGTGGGGAATGATCTGTCTGGACAATAAAGGGAGTCCCATACAAATACCCTTGGAACTTTTGTATTCCCCACACCACTGCCAGACACTCCTTCTCTACTATAGGGTAATTCTGCTCTGCAGGGCTTAATTTTCTACTGGCACATGCTACAGGGCGCATCTCTTCAGGGTACTGCTGACACAGTATAGCTCCCACTCCCATTTCTGATGCGTCAGTCTGGAGCACAAATGTCAAACCTGGTACCGGCAAATTACAGACGGGAGGTTGGCAGAAGTGCTGCTTCAGAGCTTGGAACGCACGTTCGCACTCGTCGTCCCATTTCACCTGCCTGGTTGTTCCCTTAGTGAGATCAGTAAGGGGCTTGGCAATGTCAGCAAACCGGGGCACAAATTTCCTGTAGTACCCCACTAGTCCCAGGAATCCCCGCACTTGTCGTTTGGTCTCAGGCCTAGGCGCATCTAAAATGCGGATCATTTTATCCTGCTCAGGCCATATCTTCCCTGCACCTATCCTGTGCCCCAAGTAGGTGATTTCCGTTCCTCCCAGCTCACACTTTGAAGGTCGGGCTGACAAAGAGCATTCCTTCAGTCTCTGGAACACACGCCTGAGAACCTCAATATGGCTGTCCTGATCAACTGTGGCCACCAGGATATCATCAATGAAATTATCGACATCCGGGCTCTCAAGTGGCTGCAATAGCTTTCTCATCATGCGCGTGAACACTGCCCCTGAAGTACACAGTCCAAATGGCATAACCTTCCACTGGAATTGTCCTTCCAGTGTAGCAAAAGCAGTCTTCGCGCGGTCCTCTCTACTCATCGGGATCTGCCAATACCCCTTAGCGAGGTCGATCTTACTGAACACCTTCTTCTCTCCAAGCTTGGCGAACAGGTATTCGATATCTGGCATGGGTTCAGCATCGAACTGTACGATGCGATTCAACCTCCTGAAATCCACACAAAACCTGATCTTCCCATCCTTCTTCTTAACTAGTACGATGGGTGAGCAGTATGGCGACGTCGATGGCTCAATCGCACCCATCCTGATCATGGCTTTGACCTCCTCCCTAACTGTCTCTCGTTGCGCAAAAGGCACTGGGTATGGCTTCGACCTGATAGGGACGTCTGACGTCAACTTGATGCTGCACGTTTCTAGGTTTGTGCATGAGGGCACATCAGTCAGTACTTCCTTGAACTCGGCCACTAACTCGTGCAACTTCCTGGTAAAGTGCTGGTCTTCAGCAAGTACTACCACCTCTTTGGGCCCTTCTGTGGCCTCCAAGGGAATGGTAGGAATGTCCTTGCTCATCAAGGGAGTTACTGTTTCCTCTTCAGGCTCCTCCGGCACAACAACCGCAGCTACCGAGGCTGTTGGATCTGCAGCGCGCTCGATGAACGACTTTAGTAGGTTTGCGTGGAAAATCTTCGTCTTTCCCCCTACTGCTATGCGGTAATCTGCTTCACCCACTCTTTCTAGTACTGTATAGGGACCTCTCCATGCCAGTTCCAATTTGTTCTGCTTGGTCGGCCGAAGTACTAGTACTCTGGACCCCACAGCTATCTTCCTGGGTTTCGCCCTCAAGTCAAAATGTCGCTTGTACCTATACGCTGCCCTTGCCAAGTTCTCCCTTGCCAGCTCGCATGACTCAGCTATCTTGTTCCTCAAGTTGACGACGTATTCTGCCGCTGTACGGAGCTCTTGCCTTTCCGGTTGTAACCACAGATCTCTCAATATCTGCATCGGCCCGCGCACCTGGCGTCCATATAACAGCTCAAAAGGCGAAAAACCGGTACTCTCTTGTGGGACCTCTTGGTACGCAAACAACAGTGCTGGTATCCACCGATCCCAATCACCTGGTTTCTCCTGACATAGTCTGCGCAGCATCCGCTTCAGAGTACCGTTGAAGCGTTCCACCAATCCATTGCACTGCGCATGGTATGGTGTGGTAGTCAGACCCCGAATGGCTAATAATCGGTAGACCTCCTGCATGATCTGACCAGTAAACTGGGTTCCTCTGTCAGTCAGTACCGACCCAGGGACTCCCGTTCGTGTCCACATGTTGAACGCTGCCTCTGCCACCGACTCACTCGTGATCTGGCGAAGAGGGACTGCTTCCGGATATCTTGTCGCAAAGTCGACCGTCACCAACACGTATCTGTACCCATTCTGGGATGCTGGAACGATGGGACCAATGATGTCCATCCCAACCCGCTCGAACGGCTCACGCATCAGTGGCATCTTCACGAGGGAACTCTTGAGACTCTTCCCTTGTCCACAGTACGCTGACACTGGAAGCATGACTGGCAGTACCGACGAATGTCAGCATGCATGCCTGGCCAATAAAAATGGCGACCAACTCGCTCCTTGGTTCAGGTGGTACCTAAGTGACCAGACATGGGTACGTCGTGGGCTAGCTTCATCACCGTGGTCCGTAGTTCAGCTGGGACGCAGATCTGATTCACTACGTCCTTGGGACCCTCAAACCGCCGGACCAGTACACCAGACTTCCGCGCGTACTCAACTCGTCCAAACTTGGTGTGGAAGTGCGTCCCTGCTTCACACGCACTCCGAGCCTTCCTCAAGGTTTCATCCTGGTCCTGCATCTGAATTAACTGCTGGGTAGAGGTGTTCAGAATGCATTCCTCGACGGGCAGTGGTACAGGTTCTTGCTGCTCCCTGGCTCTCTGCGCGCGTGTCTGCACTGCCCCTACCAGCGCCGGGTCTGCGTATACAGGCACACGTGTCCAACCGGGATCTCCACCAACCCCGCATCTCCACCAAAGTGCCACGGTCGCTAAGCCGGACGGCCCTACCACCCTTACCACCGCCTATCACACACTAGGTCAGACAACACAGCACACTAACACAGTTTTACAATCACGCACGCTTCTTTATTTCACACACACTCTATGGCGCCACCACTCACGCACATCCACAACTGCACACAAGTATCCCAATTTCCGCTGACTCACCCTACTCTACTATAATGACCTGGAAGACCCTAACCTAACCTGAAACACCAGTTGCGGTAATTACTGTGACCTGGGGACACAGCGATAGCCCGCACACGTGGTGACTAACTACTAGGGACAAGGGACTCTAAAGGGACTCTAATCTCTTAACGACTGCTACCACCCACACCTCTCCCCAGGACTCACCCTTCTCTTTTAACCCGGGACCACTACCAAACTGGTCGCTGCGTCCCTAAGGGAGGCAACGACAAGTACCCTACACTGTGCCGACCACTACGTCCTAAAAGGAGGCAGTAGCTAACACCCCTAACCCTACTGCCTAACGCTACACCCCTTCTATCCAAACATGGGACAACCCATCCCGGCCCGGAAAGCTCCAGTCCTTGGCGCTGTACGTGGCCCCTCACATGCTGACACCTCCCCGGAAGACTCTGCACCCCGGCGCTGACCGTGGCTCCTCCGCGGGCCAACACCCTCCCCGAAGACTCTGCACCCCGGCGCTGACCGTGGCTTCCCGCGGTCTGACTCCTCCCTGCGATGGGCACGACACCCAACGTACACACAACAGACGCCCTCTCGACGGGTCCGGGGCTCGTAGGACGCCTCCTCCTCTGAAGGCCCCGCCGGACACAAAGGGTGAAAAAGGCCTGGTGCAGCGCCCTCTCATGGGACGCCTAAACAGGGACGAGGAACCAGTGCCGGAGAACTCCCGGAAGAGCACCGGTAGCCGGAGGAGAGCTGCCCCACAGAAGGCAGACGGCCTGGGTGGTCTCCCTCTCCCGGGAAAACAGGCACTGGAAAGCGCCGCTCACCTGCCGGCACGCGGCAGTAGACTGCGGTGGTCTGGCCCCAGCCTCAGGACGGAACAGGATACCTGCTGACACAACTGGACATACAGACGATCAACCACACCAGTTCTGCAACTGGCTGACAGTGGCTGCCAACAAGGACGACACCGACTCAGCACAGGCCAAGGGCACCCAAACCCGACGAGGACCTGGCCCTAACTATGACTTGAAGTCACTCTTCAAAAACTAACGGCGCTGCCGCCGCACCTACAAGGAGTACGTCCACTCCGACGAACACCAGGGACCGAAGTGAAGCTACCCCAACGCATTCCGCCCTGGTCGGAATCAAGCGAACTCTACTCATCACATAAAACAACGATTGGTCAGAGAAGTGTATCCCTCCGCAGAGCTGACACACCTGACCAACGGACTAGTTGTTGCTCGTGCAAAAACACGACAATTTACCACAACAACTCACAGACTTGACAACACAACAACAGCCGATATCCTGCCCCGCCTTCTCTGGTGTAGAACCAAAGTAACAAAAGGGTAACAATCGGGAACGAAACCAACCTCCCGCTTCCATTCCATTCCTTCAATAAGTGAAGACTGGAATGAAAGAATATTGTATGTCCTATTTCCCCAGCCTCCTACCTAGCCTAATCTTTCTACCTAACCCTGAGGAACTTCACCTAACTCTAGCTAACTAAACCCCAACCTCACATACGCGCGAGCGCGCGCGCGCGCATGCGCACACACACACACACACACACACACACACACACACACACACACACACACACACACACACACGCTCTCTATCTTGAACCACCACTACTCTTAAACACATGGACATACTGATTTAGTACCGCCGATCGGTGACACACCCCCCTGCCTAAGTTTTAACTACAGGTTAAAACAAACAACTCACTCGATCGGCGTTTTAGCCACACCCTACCTATGAGAATCCAATTTCCCATCACTCATTCTGTCCTACTGTTACTTTTGATGCACTCCAAAACTTCCATCCCAACAACATCAACTTTTAAATGCATCAACAATCACAGGTTACATTAATCAACCTGGTCTAACGCTGCTTCACACGACCCTAACACAGGCGCTTATAGGCAGCCGTTACACTACGCACTATATATAAATTTCATAACTGAGGGTGCTCTGACTATGCACGACCGCTGTGCGACACGTGCCACAAACACCACACCCTCAGTAACACTTGCTACAGTCATTCTCTTCCCATGACACATGCATAGCTTCAATAATGTCAACTTCTCATGACTCAGGTAAATGGAACTTAAGGTTCTCTCTCTCTCTCTCCTCTCTCTCTCCTCTCTCTCTCTCTCTCTCTCTCTCTCTCTCTCTCTCTCTCTCTCTCTCTCCGGCAAGCGACTCAAGAAGTCTGCCGCCACATTGTCCTTTCCAGACACTGCCTGCACCGTAAACTGAAATGGCTGCAGCTGCAGTGCCCACCTTGTGATTCTCCCACTAACAGACTTCATCTTTTCCAAGTATTGGAGTGGGGAATGATCTGTCTGGACAATAAAGGGAGTCCCATACAAATACCCTTGGAACTTTTGTATTCCCCACACCACTGCCAGACACTCCTTCTCTACTATAGGGTAATTCTGCTCTGCAGGGCTTAATTTTCTACTGGCACATGCTACAGGGCGCATCTCTTCAGGGTACTGCTGACACAGTATAGCTCCCACTCCCATTTCTGATGCGTCAGTCTGGAGCACAAATGTCAAACCTGGTACCGGCAAATTACAGACGGGAGGTTGGCAGAAGTGCTGCTTCAGAGCTTGGAACGCACGTTCGCACTCGTCGTCCCATTTCACCTGCCTGGTTGTTCCCTTAGTGAGATCAGTAAGGGGCTTGGCAATGTCAGCAAACCGGGGCACAAATTTCCTGTAGTACCCCACTAGTCCCAGGAATCCCCGCACTTGTCGTTTGGTCTCAGGCCTAGGCGCATCTAAAATGCGGATCATTTTATCCTGCTCAGGCCATATCTTCCCTGCACCTATCCTGTGCCCCAAGTAGGTGATTTCCGTTCCTCCCAGCTCACACTTTGAAGGTCGGGCTGACAAAGAGCATTCCTTCAGTCTCTGGAACACACGCCTGAGAACCTCAATATGGCTGTCCTGATCAACTGTGGCCACCAGGATATCATCAATGAAATTATCGACATCCGGGCTCTCAAGTGGCTGCAATAGCTTTCTCATCATGCGCGTGAACACTGCCCCTGAAGTACACAGTCCAAATGGCATAACCTTCCACTGGAATTGTCCTTCCAGTGTAGCAAAAGCAGTCTTCGCGCGGTCCTCTCTACTCATCGGGATCTGCCAATACCCCTTAGCGAGGTCGATCTTACTGAACACCTTCTTCTCTCCAAGCTTGGCGAACAGGTATTCGATATCCGGCATGGGTTCAGCATCGAACTGTACGATGCGATTCAACCTCCTGAAATCCACACAAAACCTGATCTTCCCATCCTTCTTCTTAACTAGTACGATGGGTGAGCAGTATGGCGACGTCGATGGCTCAATCGCACCCATCCTGATCATGGCTTTGACCTCCTCCCTAACTGTCTCTCGTTGCGCAAAAGGCACTGGGTATGGCTTCGACCTGATAGGGACGTCTGACGTCAACTTGATGCTGCACGTTTCTAGGTTTGTGCATGAGGGCACATCAGTCAGTACTTCCTTGAACTCGGCCACTAACTCGTGCAACTTCCTGGTAAAGTGCTGGTCTTCAGCAAGTACTACCACCTCTTTGGGCCCTTCTGTGGCCTCCAAGGGAATGGTAGGAATGTCCTTGCTCATCAAGGGAGTTACTGTTTCCTCTTCAGGCTCCTCCGGCACAACAACCGCAGCTACCGAGGCTGTTGGATCTGCAGCGCGCTCGATGAACGACTTTAGTAGGTTTGCGTGGAAAATCTTCGTCTTTCCCCCTACTGCTATGCGGTAATCTGCTTCACCCACTCTTTCTAGTACTGTATAGGGACCTCTCCATGCCAGTTCCAATTTGTTCTGCTTGGTCGGCCGAAGTACTAGTACTCTGGACCCCACAGCTATCTTCCTGGGTTTCGCCCTCAAGTCAAAATGTCGCTTGTACCTATACGCTGCCCTTGCCAAGTTCTCCCTTGCCAGCTCGCATGACTCAGCTATCTTGTTCCTCAAGTTGACGACGTATTCTGCCGCTGTACGGAGCTCTTGCCTTTCCGGTTGTAACCACAGATCTCTCAATATCTGCATCGGCCCGCGCACCTGGCGTCCATATAGCAGCTCAAAAGGCGAAAAACCGGTACTCTCTTGTGGGACCTCTCGGTACGCAAACAGCAGTGCTGGTATCCACCGATCCCAATCACCTGGTTTCTCCTGACATAGTCTGCGCAGCATCCGCTTCAGAGTACCATTGAAGCGTTCCACCAATCCATTGCACTGCGCATGGTATGGTGTGGTAGTCAGACCCGAATGGCTAATAATCGGTAGACCTCCTGCATGATCTGACCAGTAAACTGGGTTCCTCTGTCAGTCAGTACCGACCCAGGGACTCCCGTTCGTGTCCACATGTTGAACGCTGCCTCTGCCACCGACTCACTCGTGATCTGGCGAAGAGGGACTGCTTCCGGATATCTTGTCGCAAAGTCGACCGTCACCAACACGTATCTGTACCCATTCTGGGATGCTGGAACGATGGGACCAATGATGTCCATCCCAACCCGCTCGAACGGCTCACGCATCAGTGGCATCTTCACGAGGGGAACTCTTGAGACTCTTCCCTTGTCCACAGTACGCTGACACTGGAAGCATGACTGGCAGTACCGACGAATGTCAGCATGCATGCCTGGCCAATAAAAATGGCGACCAACTCGCTCCTTGGTTCGGGTGGTGCCTAAGTGACCAGACATGGGTACGTCGTGGGCTAGCTTCATCACCGTGGTCCGTAGTTCAGCTGGGACGCAGATCTGATTCACTACGTCCTTGGGACCCTCAAACCGCCGGACCAGTACACCAGACTTCCGCGCGTACTC
This sequence comes from Conus canariensis, assembly GCA_033310375.1. Lineage (NCBI taxonomy): Eukaryota > Metazoa > Mollusca > Gastropoda > Neogastropoda > Conidae > Conus > Conus canariensis. The sequence continues at coordinate 183,342 of JAMYXO010000038.1, read as the reverse complement.
AACTCGTCCAAACTTGGTGTGGAAGTGCGTCCCTGCTTCACACGCACTCCGAGCCTTCCTCAAGGTTTCATCCTGGTCCTGCATCTGAATTAACTGCTGGGTAGAGGTGTTCAGAATGCATTCCTCGACGGGCAGTGGTACAGGTTCTTGCTGCTCCCTGGCTCTCTGCGCGCGTGTCTGCACTGCCCCTACCAGCGCCGGGTCTGCGTATACAGGCACATGTGTCCAACCGGGATCTCCACCAACCCCGCATCTCCACCAAAGTGCCACGGTCGCTAAGCCGGACGGCCCTACCACCCTTACCCACGCCTATCACACACTAGGTCAGACAACACAGCACACTAACACAGTTTTACAATCACGCACGCTTCTTTATTTCACACACACTCTATGGCGCCACCACTCACGCACATCCACAACTGCACACAAGTATCCCAATTCCCGCTGACTCACCCTACTCTACTATAATGACCTGGAAGACCCTAACCTAACCTGAAACACCAGTTGCGGTATATTACTGTGACCTGGGGACACAGCGATAGCCCGCACACGTGGTGACTAACTACTAGGGACAAGGGACTCTAAAGGGACTCTAATCTCTTAACGACTGCTACCACCCACACCTCTCCCCAGGACTCACCCTTCTCTTTTAACCCGGGACCACTACCAAACTGGTCGCTGCGTCCCTAAGGGAGGCAACGACAAGTACCCTACACTGTGCCGACCACTACGTCCTAAAAGGAGGCAGTAGCTAACACCCCTAACCCTACTGCCTAACGCTACACCCCTTCTATCCAAACATGGGACAACCCATCCCGGCCCGGAAAGCTCCAGTCCTTGGCGCTGTACGTGGCCCCTCACATGCTGACACCTCCCCGGAAGACTCTGCACCCCGGCGCTGACCGTGGCTCCTCCGCGGGCCAACACCCTCCCCGAAGACTCTGCACCCCGGCGCTGACCGTGGCTTCCCGCGGTCTGACTCCTCCCTGCGATGGGCACGACACCCAACGTACACACAACAGACGCCCTCTCGACGGGTCCGGGGCTCGTAGGACGCCTCCTCCTCTGAAGGCCCCGCCGGACACCAAGGGTGAAAAAGGCCTGGTGCAGCGCCCTCTCACGGGACGCCTAAACAGGGACGAGGAACCAGTGCCGGAGAACTCCCGGAAGAGCACCGGTAGCCGGAGGAGAGCTGCCCCACAGAAGGCAGATGGCCTGGGTGGTCTCCCTCTCCCGGGAAAACAGGCACTGGAAAGCGCCGCTCACCTGCCGGCATGCGGCAGTAGACTGCGGTGGTCTGGCCCCAGCCTCAGGACGGAACAGGATACCTGCTGACACAACTGGACATACAGACGATCAACCACACCAGTTCTGCAACTGGCTGACAGTGGCTGCCAACAAGGACGACACCGACTCAGCACAGGCCAAGGGCACCCAAACCCGACGAGGACCTGGCCCTAACTATGACTTGAAGTCACTCTTCAAAAACTAACGGCGCTGCCGCCGCACCTACAAGGAGTACGTCCACTCCGACGAACACCAGGGACCGAAGTGAAGCTACCCCAACGCATTCCGCCCTGGTCGGAATCAAGCGAACTCTACTCATCACATAAAACAACGATTGGTCAGAGAAGTGTATCCCTCCGCAGAGCTGACACACCTGACCAACGGACTAGTTGTTGCTCGTGCAAAAACACGACAATTTACCACAACAACTCACAGACTTGACAACACAACAACAGCCGATATCCTGCCCCGCCTTCTCTGGTGTAGAACCAAAGTAACAAAAGGGTAACAATCGGGAACGAAACCAACCTCCCGCTTCCATTCCATTCCTTCAATAAGTGAAGACTGGAATGAAAGAATATTGTATGTCCTATTTCCCCAGCCTCCTACCTAGCCTAATCTTTCTACCTAACCCTGAGGAACTTCACCTAACTCTAGCTAACTAAACCCCAACCTCACATACGCGCGAGCGCGAGCGCGCGCACACACACACACACACACACACACACACACACACACACACACACACACACACACACACACACACCGCTCTCTATCTTGAACCACCACTACTCTTAAACACATGGACATACTGATTTAGTACCGCCGATCGGTGACACTAACACCCTCTCTTTCTAAATTCTGCTTCTTCAAGTTCTTCTTGCAATGAAGGACCCGATTCTGTTTCATCATCTTCCTCAATACGATCAATCGCGTCATAATCGTCGCCTTCAGCCATATTTATATATTTATTATTTTTTGTTTTATAAAAAATGAACCCATACGGCTGCGACCTCGATCCATTCAGAAAAGCGAAGGAACACCACGGCATAAAAGGCATAAGACAGACTGTGCGCTTTGTAAATAATCCATCAACAATTGAGCCCAATGAAATGTTAACAGTAAGATTTAGTGATCTCGGGCCTGACGATGTTATAATGCCAGGCACTGCCAGGCTGTCATTCAAAATAGACATTGAGTCGGCGGATCCTAATGCTACTGTCGTTGCTAACCTGGGAGGGCCATCATTAAAAATATGGTAATTAAACTGGAAGGTAGAGAAGTCTTCTCACTGAGTAGCGCAGACATTTTTAATCTCTATTCTGATCTGTGGCTGCCTAGAACAGAAAGAAAAGACAAAATCTTTCAGGGGATCCAGAGCCCAAACGGTCTTAAGCACAGGCTTAATGCTGCAGATGCAAAGGAAGATGAGGGAGACCAGGCAATAGCGCGAGCATTTAAGAACAGATTTTGCATCCCTCTAGATTTTGAACTGTTAAAAACCCACCAACCATATTACCAAGGCGCACTAAGAGACAAACTTACTTACGAACTGACATTCAATGACAGCGGGTCTGTTATTCTATCAGATGATCCTCAAGCCAAGTACACTGTCAGTAACATCTCTCTTAATTTTGATGTTGTTACTAACCCCGAACTGGCTAGAATAATCTTAAATCAGTATAAAAGTAGGGCGGTTGTTTACTTTGAAAGAGTTTTACACCACAGTCTAGCGATTAAAAACAAGCAAGACACTGTCTGGGAAATAGCTATAAGCAATTCTTTAAGGTCCCTAAAGGGGGTTATCTTGCTATTTACTGAACCCTCAGCTCCTTTTCAGAGAGAATCTGAGGTGTTTTACAACCCAAAAATTGAGCAGTTGTCTTGCACAGTAGATGGCAAGCCTTTTCAGTTGTATTCGGCCGGACTTTTGCCCGACCAACACTTTGATGAAATAAGAAAACTGTTTGCTGGAGGCAGACAGACAAGCCCCACAGCCGATCATGTGTGTAAAAAACTTCACCTTCACGATGTAAGACTCGAAGATTATCTAACAGACAAATATGGACTATGGCTGGATTTTAGGTCCACGTATGACAACAGACTGCACGGGAGTGGAAGAAGGGTAGGGTCAGATGGCATACTCATACAGATTAATAAGGAAAAGGAGGAGAATGGTCAGATACAAATGCACGTTTTTGTGGTTTATGACGCCCAGCTGAACATTGAAGAAAATAGACTGAAAGAAATAGCCTATTAAAACAGATGGATAGTTTGAACTTTTTGCCTAAAGACCCACACTGTTCGCTTATTTGTGGGATTACTGGGTGTGGGAAAACTGTCTTCGTGCTTGATTTGTTACAAACAGTCTACAGATTTCATTACGAGTACATTGTTATATTCTGCACAACCATTAAGCACAACAAGTCTTATAAAGAAAGGCAGTTTGTTTGGACAGACGATAATATATATTTAGTTGATCCTACTGACAAGCTAAGCGACTGTTTAGAACATTACTATAGGCTATTTGAGGGAACTGAAACGCTGTTTATTATTGATGACTGTTCAGCCGAACAAGACATTGTTAAAAAAAGAAGGACCCTGTCTAAGCTAGCCTTTAGCGGAAGACACGCATTAGTTTCTGTTTGGCTCTTAACTCAGAAATACAATGCTGTCTTAAAAGACTTTAGATCGCAGTTAAAATCAGTCATCTTATTCTATACTAAGGACAGGGATAGTTTTGAAGAATGTTTAAGTGAAAATTATATAATCAGGGACAAGGATGAACTAAAAAAAATAAAAGAGCAGCTAGAAAAATCTAAGCACGCTAAACTATGCTTACGGACTGACCCGCCAGTTCAATACGTCTGCTTATTATAGATTGCTCATTATAGATTATTTATTATAGATTGCACATTATAGATTGTTTATAATAAATTGTTTATATTAAAAATGTCTCGAGGGCCAGAATCAAAAGCGGAGTTAGCTCCTAAATGCGTTGCAGTAGAGACAAAAGATCTAGCAGATACAACTGACTTTGATCTAATAGGAGTGGCAGGAAATGTTTATGGATTTGAGTACACCAACGATGGTGTTTACAAACGAATAGAAATTGAAGATAAAAAACGGCAGCAATATCCTACCCTGGAAGAGATAAGAAATCTAAGGGCAAACGATTTTGGCAAACACGAATACAAACTTCATAAACGAGAGAATGCCTGGGCGTTGCTTCCTGACATTAACTGGGATTTAAAGTTTGAACTACGAAGCCCCCATGTATACTTTGATAAGAAATACAATTTTAGAAAAGCTTTGAATGAAGGACGCCTTCTTGCTAGCCTAGTCCCAGGAACACAACAGAAAAAGCAGATTGAAATAACTAAGCAGGGCTCTGTATATATGCTGCGGAGAAAGAAGTCCTTAGCTGAAGTGGGGGGCGACACCGTCGGCTTAGAATTTAACCCAAAACTAGAATCACTGCCTAGAAAAATGACGATGCTTTTTCGCTTATTTATTACTCCAAGGGAGTCTGATCCTAGTTTACCAGAACATACGTTAATTAGAGGTGTACAAATAACGTCTGAAAACTTGGACGGGCCTCTTAGGCTTGTTATTGCTATTACTAAAAACGGGGATGAAATAAACACTTCTGTATCTTCTGACAAAGTTACTGTGATGGTTGACAAAACCAAACTAACAGTACTCGATTTTATTTTTATTAAGTATGTTGATTTTATTGCGTTTTACTCTGTTGATGAAGTGCTGCCAGAAGGGTTAATAAGAAAATATGTACAAGATTAAAAAAAAATAATCTTTTTTAAAATGGATGATCAAGCTCAAAAGTTTAGGTTAGAGCAAATAACTGAACTTCAAGAAGAAATAGAAAGTGACTTGAATAAGTATAGGGTTACTAGAAAGAAATATGCTAAAGTTTTAAATACTCTTTCTTATATAATCACCGGCTCATCAGCTGTAGCGAGCGTAAGTACTGGGTCCGGCGTTGCTCTTTTAGCTACTGGGGCCAGAGCGCCAGCCTCTTTAGCATTAGGGAGCATTGGTTTGGGTTTAGGTGCTATGTCTATGATTGTGAGTGCTGTTTTAAAAAAATTAACGCCTAAATTACAAAAGCACACTGCCATTGTAGCTCTAGCATCAGCAAAACTTTGTTCATTAAGGCTGAGAATAAGCAAAGCATTGCAGGATGAAAACATTACGGCTGAAGAATTTGAGCATCTTATGGCTGATGGTGAGGATTACAGATGGCAAAAAACTGAACTTCAAAGGGAGTGGAGAAAGACTTTTACTTCTCAACAGGTAGACACTGAGACAATCAAACAGAACATTGAAAAGCAAGCAAACAATCAGTTAAACCCAAAATAGACTAAAAAAATAAGATGTGAACTAAAATAAATAAATCATAAGTTTAACAAAAAATAAATAAATCATAAGTTTAACAAAAAAATAAATACTATTTTTTTTAACTAATCGGCACTGTGTTTGGTGGGACAACTTGCAACTCTTCTCGAACAAACGATCTTTTAGGGGCAGGCTTTTTAGACGTAGAAGAAAGAGTCTCTCTTAAATAATATACAGGAGGGGTTGTTTTCATAATTCTTTCAACTTCATATACATCTACGCTCCATATAGGGTCTGTGGCTCTAATTCTAACATCACCCTCTGCCTCTCCAGGCGCATACAAGTATCTTACTTTTAATCCAAAAGGTAAGAGTTTCTGATTGCTTTGGATGTCTTCAGTGATACTTATTTTTTTTCAATTTGATCGCGTTCACTGGCTTAAGGCCCGTTGCTTTAAATTCTTCATTGTTCATGGCGCGTAAGACTGCTGGCAATCTCCTGACCCATTCTGTGTTGCGTGTTTTGTCCATAAGGTCTCTATGATATTGATAGATAAACAGGCGCTCAGCTAGATTCTTATTAAAGTTTTCTACTAGAGCCTGGGAGCGATGGTTGCCTGGGATCCCTCTCTTAACTGTAACCCGATGTCTTAAAAACAGTTGGTTTACAGCTCCTTTAAACTCTTTCCCATCATCAACCTGAATCAACCTAGGATACTTTAATGGACCTCGCATGTATATTTGTTGTAAAGCCACAGCCACAGCAGTTGAGCTTTTATCCGTTAAAGGCTCAGCGTCTTTATACCTCGAAGCCATGTCAACAACAGTCAGAGCATACTTAAACTTTTTTCTTCTAACTTTGTCATGTGGAAGGTACAACAAGTCCATCTGGTGGGTGTCATTAGGAACTGAGTTAACGAATCGAGGCCTTATTATTCTTTTTGGGGCAGGCAGATATATTTGCCAGATCGCTTGTTTTGAAAGCCAGTCTTTCGCTTCTGATTCAGACACCCTAGCAGCTTTACTCGGTTTATCAATAGCAGCCTTTCCTTTCCAATACCCTCTAGGAGAATAATATATTTTGTACTTCGTATCGTCCATAAGAAGGGACTGTTTTTATTACATTTTTAACTATGTTTTTAGCTTGAATATGCAAGAAGAAAGATTGCTCCCATAGCACCTATAATAAAGCCTATTTCTACCATTTTCTGATCCTCAGACGGTTCATAAAAGTCAGACAGTTCTGGCGGTGACGATGTTAGAAACTTCTTTCCTGTCACTAAGTAAAACAAGGCTTGGAAAAACTGTGGAAAGACCTGAAAGAAAAACACAGTGCCCTCAGCAAAGCGGAATCTGCGAGGAAGAGGAAGAGCAAAAAGAAGAAGACACAAGAGCGCTTCTTCAGAGACCCCTTCCAGTTTGCCAGAACACTGTTTGAGCAGCCAAAATCTGGGACCCTAAGTGTGGACAAAGGAGTTCTTGAGCAGCATCTGAGGAAAACATACTCTGACCCACAGAGCAAAGCACCACTCGACATTCAAGGTCTGGTGTGGCCAACCAACCCTGAGGAACAGTTCAATGGCAAGCCTCCAACGTTGGCGGAAATCAAGAAGGTGGTCGACAAAGCCAGAGCCAAATCATCACCAGGGCCAAACGGAATACCTTACCAGCTTTACAAGAAATGTCCCAAGGTGCTGGAGTGGCTCCACAGGCTGCTGCGATCGGCTTGGAGAAACCAGAAGATCAGCGGCCAGTGGATGACGGCAGATGGTGTGTACATCCCCAAAGAGCAAAACTCGAGTGACATTAGCCAGTTCAGGCCAATATCACTACTGAACGTCGAAGGGAAAATCTTCTTCTCTGTCATGGCAGCAAGGCTGACCAAGTACCTGATGGAAAACAAGTACTTGGATGTGTCAGTCCAGAAAGGTGGCATCCCAGGCGTGGCGGGCTGTGTAGAACACGCCACAATGATCTGGGACGCAATCCAAAAAGCAAAAACAGAAAAGAGAGACCTGGACGTAGTGTGGCTTGATCTGGCAAACGCATATGGATCTGTGCCCCATGAGATGATACAGTTGGCTCTTGAGATGTACCATGTGCCAAAGAACATCCGCGACATGCTCAAGAAGTACTTCAATGGCTTCTCAATGCGGTTCTCTACCAAGGAGTACACAACAGACTGGATCAACTTGGAAGTGGGTATTGCAATGGGCTGTGCAATTTCCCCAATACTGTTCGTGCTGGCAATGGAACTCATCTTGAAAGCAGCAACAAACAACGCGAGACAAACAGACCTTGGCGATGGATACAAGATGCCTCCTCTCAAGGCCTTCATGGATGACACTACAGTGATTTCATCCAGAGAAGACGAGACACGTCATGTGCTGGAGAGGCTGGACGACATAGTTGCCTCATCCAGAATGAAGTTCAAGCCAAAGAAATCACGAAGTCTCTCACTGAGGAAAGGAAAAGTGGCCGGATCTGTGGTCTTCAGTGTTGCCAACCAGGCCATTCCAACAGTCACAGAAGAACCAGTCAAGAGCCTTGGAAGATGGTATGATGATACGCTGAAAGACACACAAAGAGCAAAAGAAACCAAGCAGATGGCGGAGGGAGGCTTGGAGACCATTGACCAGTGTGGGCTCCCTGGCAAATACAAGGTCTGGTGTCTGCAGTTCATGCTGATACCAAAGCTGCTATGGCCTCTGATGATATACGACATCTGCACCAGCATAGTGGAGGCAATGGAAGCCAAAATCAACAAGTTCACAAGGAAATGGCTTGGTGTCCCACCCTGTCTGACTGACATAGCGCTGTACTGTCGCCAAGCAAAGCTGAAACTACCCCTGAAATCCATCCTGGAGGAATACAAAGCAGGGAAGATCAGACTTCAAAGCATGCTGGAGGACTCAGGAGACAAGGTGGTAGAAGCAATTAAGCCCCAGCTGAAGACAGGCAGAAAATGGAAAGTTCAAGAGGCGATGGATTCTGCAAAAGAAAGTCTCAAGATCAGAGAAATAACAGGACACACACAGACCAACAGACAGGGACTGGGGTGACCAAAACTGAATGGTGGTCAAAGGCCAAAGGAAAAGCCAAAAGACACATGATGATTCAGGAGATGAGAAAAGAAGAAGACCAAAAAAGACTCCAAAAAGCAGTCCAGCAGAGCCAGCAAGGGCAATGGACAACGTGGGAGAATGCACTCCAAAGAAGTCTCACTTGGAATGACATTTGGCACATGGCCCCTCTCAGGATCAGCTTCATTCTCAGATCTGCATATGACCTTCTGCCCTCAAATGCAAACCTGGTGAAGTGGGGGAAAACAGACGATCCTGCATGCCCCCTCTGCCATGAAAAACAAACAGTGGAGCATGTCCTAAGCTCATGTAAAGTAGCCCTGGCTCAAGGAAGGTACACATGGAGGCACAACCAAGTGCTCAAAGAAATTGTACAAGTAGTCTGGGCTAGTACCAACACCACAAAAGGGAAAATCAGGACTCCAAAAGCACCCGCAACATTCTTCACGGCAGGAGGCAGCAAATCATGGCCAAGAACAACAGTGCCACTCGAAACATGCAGGCAGAGTCTGCTGGACGGGGCAGATGACTGGGAGTGCACTGCAGACCTCCCAGAATGGAAGAGTCACCCAGAGATCATCAGCAAGAGTGGCATGAGACCAGACATAGTAGTCCACTCTAAGTCAACCAAGCAGCTGATCATGATCGAGCTCACGGTGCCATATGAGAACAGAATGGAGGCAGCTCAAATCTACAAGACTGAAAAGTATGCTGATCTGGCAAACAGCCTGAGGAGAGAAGGCTATCAGGTCAAAGTCCTCACTGCAGAAATTGGAGCTAGGGGGTTTGTAGGAACGTCTGCATACAGCCTCATGAAACAGCTCTCAGTTGCAGGGAAGGAAAAAACCAGAGCCCTGAAAGCAATGGCAGAAGCGGCAGAGAGGTGTTCAAGCTGGATCTGGTCAAGGAGGAACAAAAGTGAACTTCATAAGGCTTAATTTCCCTACAAATATCAGGTGTCCCTGTGGCTCAGTGGTTAAAGCGCGAGTCATTAAGTAGAAAATGAGCATGTCCAGAGGGTCATGGGTTCGAATCCCAGCCATGGCTCGTCCCAAGATGGGAAAAAAAAAAAGGGGCAGCAGAGGGACATCCGGAGTCATGAACCGGGTGTGGCCCAACCCCCCTAGAGTGTCAGGAATAAGGGCCGAAACACTTGCTTGAAGGGGGCTTCTCTTCTGAGGACTCTCTGCTGCCACGCTCTCCACGAGTTTCTTTCTACTGATGCATGGGTAAACCATTGACTTCCGGGAATAGGCCGGAGGACGTCCGGGAAAGACCGGAGGACACTGGGAAAGACCAGAACCAAGGGCTTTGTGGGCTGGCTCCCCACTTTGCCTTAAACATGTGGCTACTAAAAATAAAAGGAAAAGATGCTCCCAGGATTCACCGAAAGGGGGAGAGAATGATGAATCCATCGGTGCTCAACCAATCATGACTGCAAATCCCAAACGGACTATGAACATGGACCAAATGGAATATCCATGTGTCTGTGGAAAGCGTTTCGCTACCACCCGTGGCATGAAGATCCACAGAACAAAGATGGGATGTGTGAAGACTCATCTGAATGAGCAGCAGCGCACTGCATCAGCAGATAAGACGTCGGAAGACCAAGGCCAGGATTTAAACCACAGTGCCAAGGACATCCACGCTGTTGGTTCGGATGAGGAATTTGCACAGGCCCTCGATGCCAGGCGCCTGAAACTCAACCTGCCACGAGCAAACGAAACTGAAGATTGGGAGAAACTGGATGCAAAAATCGTCCAAAGACTCGATGCACTGATAGGGAAAAGCACCCTGGAACACAAACTAGCCACATATGGGGACATTGTGTATGCCACATGTAGAGACGCCTATGGAGCGAAACTACCCAAAGAGAAAACACCTCCAAAGAAATCCAGACGCCAAGAAAAGATGGACAAGATCAGGGTCCAAAAGAAAAACCTCAAGATGCAAATGAAGACCGCACTGCCAGCTGAAAAACAAGGCTTGGAAAAACTGTGGAAAGACCTGAAAGAAAAACACAGTGCCCTCAGCAAAGCGGAATCTGCGAGGAAGAGGAAGAGCAAAAAGAAGAAGACACAAGAGCGCTTCTTCAGAGACCCCTTCCAGTTTGCCAGAACACTGTTTGAGCAGCCAAAATCTGGGACCCTAAGTGTGGACAAAGGAGTTCTTGAGCAGCATCTGAGGAAAACATACTCTGACCCACAGAGCAAAGCACCACTCGACATTCAAGGTCTGGTGTGGCCAACCAACCCTGAGGAACAGTTCAATGGCAAGCCTCCAACGTTGGCGGAAATCAAGAAGGTGGTCGACAAAGCCAGAGCCAAATCATCACCAGGGCCAAACGGAATACCTTACCAGCTTTACAAGAAATGTCCCAAGGTGCTGGAGTGGCTCCACAGGCTGCTGCGATCGGCTTGGAGAAACCAGAAGATCAGCGGCCAGTGGATGACGGCAGATGGTGTGTACATCCCCAAAGAGCAAAACTCGAGTGACATTAGCCAGTTCAGGCCAATATCACTACTGAACGTCGAAGGGAAAATCTTCTTCTCTGTCATGGCAGCAAGGCTGACCAAGTACCTGATGGAAAACAAGTACTTGGATGTGTCAGTCCAGAAAGGTGGCATCCCAGGCGTGGCGGGCTGTGTAGAACACGCCACAATGATCTGGGACGCAATCCAAAAAGCAAAAACAGAAAAGAGAGACCTGGACGTAGTGTGGCTTGATCTGGCAAACGCATATGGATCTGTGCCCCATGAGATGATACAGTTGGCTCTTGAGATGTACCATGTGCCAAAGAACATCCGCGACATGCTCAAGAAGTACTTCAATGGCTTCTCAATGCGGTTCTCTACCAAGGAGTACACAACAGACTGGATCAACTTGGAAGTGGGTATTGCAATGGGCTGTGCAATTTCCCCAATACTGTTCGTGCTGGCAATGGAACTCATCTTGAAAGCAGCAACAAACAACGCGAGACAAACAGACCTTGGCGATGGATACAAGATGCCTCCTCTCAAGGCCTTCATGGATGACACTACAGTGATTTCATCCAGAGAAGACGAGACACGTCATGTGCTGGAGAGGCTGGACGACATAGTTGCCTCATCCAGAATGAAGTTCAAGCCAAAGAAATCACGAAGTCTCTCACTGAGGAAAGGAAAAGTGGCCGGATCTGTGGTCTTCAGTGTTGCCAACCAGGCCATTCCAACAGTCACAGAAGAACCAGTCAAGAGCCTTGGAAGATGGTATGATGATACGCTGAAAGACACACAAAGAGCAAAAGAAACCAAGCAGATGGCGGAGGGAGGCTTGGAGACCATTGACCAGTGTGGGCTCCCTGGCAAATACAAGGTCTGGTGTCTGCAGTTCATGCTGATACCAAAGCTGCTATGGCCTCTGATGATATACGACATCTGCACCAGCATAGTGGAGGCAATGGAAGCCAAAATCAACAAGTTCACAAGGAAATGGCTTGGTGTCCCACCCTGTCTGACTGACATAGCGCTGTACTGTCGCCAAGCAAAGCTGAAACTACCCCTGAAATCCATCCTGGAGGAATACAAAGCAGGGAAGATCAGACTTCAAAGCATGCTGGAGGACTCAGGAGACAAGGTGGTAGAAGCAATTAAGCCCCAGCTGAAGACAGGCAGAAAATGGAAAGTTCAAGAGGCGATGGATTCTGCAAAAGAAAGTCTCAAGATCAGAGAAATAACAGGACACACACAGACCAACAGACAGGGACTGGGGGTGACCAAAACTGAATGGTGGTCAAAGGCCAAAGGAAAAGCCAAAAGACACATGATGATTCAGGAGATGAGAAAAGAAGAAGACCAAAAAAGACTCCAAAAAGCAGTCCAGCAGAGCCAGCAAGGGCAATGGACAACGTGGGAGAATGCACTCCAAAGAAGTCTCACTTGGAATGACATTTGGCACATGGCCCCTCTCAGGATCAGCTTCATTCTCAGATCTGCATATGACCTTCTGCCCTCAAATGCAAACCTGGTGAAGTGGGGGAAAACAGACGATCCTGCATGCCCCCTCTGCCATGAAAAACAAACAGTGGAGCATGTCCTAAGCTCATGTAAAGTAGCCCTGGCTCAAGGAAGGTACACATGGAGGCACAACCAAGTGCTCAAAGAAATTGTACAAGTAGTCTGGGCTAGTACCAACACCACAAAAGGGAAAATCAGGACTCCAAAAGCACCCGCAACATTCTTCACGGCAGGAGGCAGCAAATCATGGCCAAGAACAACAGTGCCACTCGAAACATGCAGGCAGAGTCTGCTGGACGGGGCAGATGACTGGGAGTGCACTGCAGACCTCCCAGAATGGAAGAGTCACCCAGAGATCATCAGCAAGAGTGGCATGAGACCAGACATAGTAGTCCACTCTAAGTCAACCAAGCAGCTGATCATGATCGAGCTCACGGTGCCATATGAGAACAGAATGGAGGCAGCTCAAATCTACAAGACTGAAAAGTATGCTGATCTGGCAAACAGCCTGAGGAGAGAAGGCTATCAGGTCAAAGTCCTCACTGCAGAAATTGGAGCTAGGGGGTTTGTAGGAACGTCTGCATACAGCCTCATGAAACAGCTCTCAGTTGCAGGGAAGGAAAAAACCAGAGCCCTGAAAGCAATGGCAGAAGCGGCAGAGAGGTGTTCAAGCTGGATCTGGTCAAGGAGGAACAAAAGTGAACTTCATAAGGCTTAATTTCCCTACAAATATCAGGTGTCCCTGTGGCTCAGTGGTTAAAGCGCGAGTCATTAAGTAGAAAATGAGCATGTCCAGAGGGTCATGGGTTCGAATCCCAGCCATGGCTCGTCCCAAGATGGGAAAAAAAAAAAGGGGCAGCAGAGGGACATCCGGAGTCATGAACCGGGTGTGGCCCAACCCCCCTAGAGTGTCAGGAGATAAGGGCCGAAACACTTGCTTGAAGGGGGCTTCTCTTCTGAGGACTCTCTGCTGCCACGCTCTCCACGAGTTTCTTTCTACTGATGCATGGGTAAACCATTGACTTCCGGGAATAGGCCGGAGGACGTCCGGGAAAGACCGGAGGACACTGGGAAAGACCAGAACCAAGGGCTTTGTGGGCTGGCTCCCCACTTTGCCTTAAACATGTGGCTACTAAAAATAAAAGGAAAAGATGCTCCCAGGATTCACCGAAAGGGGGAGAGAATGATGAATCCATCGGTGCTCAACCAATCATGACTGCAAATCCCAAACGGACTATGAACATGGACCAAATGGAATATCCATGTGTCTGTGGAAAGCGTTTCGCTACCACCCGTGGCATGAAGATCCACAGAAGCGCCTATGGAGGGAAACCCCAAAGAGAAAAACCCCAAAAAACCAAACCCCAAGAAAAGATGGAAAACAGGCCAAAAAAAAAACCCAAAGTGCAAAGAGACCGACGAGCGAAAAACAAGTTGGAAAACTTGGAAAACCAAAAGAAAAACAATGCCCTCAAAAAGCGAATTGGGGGAAAAGGAAACAAAAAGAAAAAGCAAAGAGGCCCAAACCCCCCAAAGCCAAAACATGTTTAGCACCCCAAAACTGGGCCCAAGGGGGAAAAAGGGATTTTTGGCAGATCAAAAAACATCCCTTGCCCACAGAAAAGAACCCATAAGGCGGGGGGCCACCCCCCAGAACATTAAGGGGAAAGCCCCCTTTGGGGGGAATTTTAGGGGGTTCCAAAGCCAACCAAAATAAAAGGGGCCAAAGGAAATCCCTTCCCACTTTCAAAAAATTTCCCCCAAGTCGGAGGGCCCACGGGCTGCCGACGGTTGGGAAAAACAAAGATCAGCCATGGAGCCCAAAGGTGGTACACCCCAAAGAGAAAAAACCGAGGAATTACCATTTTAGGCCAAACACTAGAACGCAAGAAAACTTCCCTTCATGGCAGGGCCCCAAAGACCTATAAAAACAAATTGGATGTGTATCCAGAAAGGGGGATCCCCGGGCGGGGGTAAACACCCCAAATGATCGGGGCCCCAAAAAAAAAAACAAAAAAGGGGAACGGAGTGTGGGGTTTGCGGCAAACGCAAGGGGGGGGGGGGGGGGGGGGGGGGGGGGGGGGGGGGGGGGGGGGGGGGGGGGGGGGGGGGGGGGGGGGGGGGGGGGGGGGGGGGGGGGGGGGGGGGGGGGGGGGGGGGGGGGGGGGGGGGGGGGGGGGGGGGGGGGGGGGGGGGGGGGGGGGGGGGGGGGGGGGGGGGGGGGGGGGGGGGGGGGGGGGGGGGGGGGGGGGGGGGGGGGGGGGGGGGGGGGGGGGGGGGGGGGGGGGGGGGGGGGGGGGGGGGGGGGGGGGGGGGGGGGGGGGGGGGGGGGGGGGGGGGGGGGGGGGGGGGGGGGGGGGGGGGGGGGGGGGGGGTTTTTTTTTTTTTTTTTTTTTTTTTTTTTTTTTTTTTTTTTTTTTTTTTTTTTTTTTTTTTTTTTTTTTTTTTTTTTTTTTTTTTTTTTTTTTTTTTTTTTTTTTTTTTTTTTTTTTTTTTTTTTTTTTTTTTTTTTTTTTTTTTTTTTTTTTTTTTTTTTTTTTTTTTTTTTTTTTTTTTTTTTTTTTTTTTTTTTTTTTTTTTTTTTTTTTTTTTTTTTTTTTTTGACCCTAACGTTCAAAAAGAAAAAAAGGGGCGGAGGAGCTTGGAGACCATTGACCAGTGTGGGCTCCCTGGCAAATACAAGGTCTGGTGTCTGCAGTTCATGCTGATACCAAAGCTGCTATGGCCTCTGATGATATACGACATCTGCACCAGCATAGTGGAGGCAATGGAAGCCAAAATCAACAAGTTCACAAGGAAATGGCTTGGTGTCCCACCCTGTCTGACTGACATAGCGCTGTACTGTCGCCAAGCAAAGCTGAAACTACCCCTGAAATCCATCCTGGAGGAATACAAAGCAGGGAAGATCAGACTTCAAAGCATGCTGGAGGACTCAGGAGACAAGGTGGTAGAAGCAATTAAGCCCCAGCTGAAGACAGGCAGAAAATGGAAAGTTCAAGAGGCGATGGATTCTGCAAAAGAAAGTCTCAAGATCAGAGAAATAACAGGACACACACAGACCAACAGACAGGGACTGGGGGTGACCAAAACTGAATGGTGGTCAAAGGCCAAAGGAAAAGCCAAAAGACACATGATGATTCAGGAGATGAGAAAAGAAGAAGACCAAAAAGACTCCAAAAGCAGTCCAGCAGAGCCAGCAAGGGCAATGGACAACGTGGGAGAATGCACTCCAAAGAAGTCTCACTTGGAATGACATTTGGCACATGGCCCCTCTCAGGATCAGCTTCATTCTCAGATCTGCATATGACCTTCTGCCCTCAAATGCAAACCTGGTGAAGTGGGGAAAACAGACGATCCTGCATGCCCCCTCTGCCATGAAAAACAAACAGTGGAGCATGTCCTAAGCTCATGTAAAGTAGCCCTGGCTCAAGGAAGGTACACATGGAGGCACAACCAAGTGCTCAAAGAAATTGTACAAGTAGTCTGGGCTAGTACCAACACCACAAAAGGGAAAATCAGGACTCCAAAAGCACCCGCAACATTCTTCACGGCAGGAGGCAGCAAATCATGGCCAAGAACAACAGTGCCACTCGAAACATGCAGGCAGAGTCTGCTGGACGGGGCAGATGACTGGGAGTGCACTGCAGACCTCCCAGAATGGAAGAGTCACCCAGAGATCATCAGCAAGAGTGGCATGAGACCAGACATAGTAGTCCACTCTAAGTCAACCAAGCAGCTGATCATGATCGAGCTCACGGTGCCATATGAGAACAGAATGGAGGCAGCTCAAATCTACAAGACTGAAAAGTATGCTGATCTGGCAAACAGCCTGAGGAGAGAAGGCTATCAGGTCAAAGTCCTCACTGCAGAAATTGGAGCTAGGGGGTTTGTAGGAACGTCTGCATACAGCCTCATGAAACAGCTCTCAGTTGCAGGGAAGGAAAAAACCAGAGCCCTGAAAGCAATGGCAGAAGCGGCAGAGAGGTGTTCAAGCTGGATCTGGTCAAGGAGGAACAAAAGTGAACTTCATAAGGCTTAATTTCCCTACAAATATCAGGTGTCCCTGTGGCTCAGTGGTTAAAGCGCGAGTCATTAAGTAGAAAATGAGCATGTCCAGAGGGTCATGGGTTCGAATCCCAGCCATGGCTCGTCCCAAGATGGGAAAAAAAAAAAAAGGGGCAGCAGAGGGACATCCGGAGTCATGAACCGGGTGTGGCCCAACCCCCTAGAGTGTCAGGAGATAAGGGCCGAAACACTTGCTTGAAGGGGGCTTCTCTTCTGAGGACTCTCTGCTGCCACGCTCTCCACGAGTTTCTTTCTACTGATGCATGGGTAAACCATTGACTTCCGGGAATAGGCCGGAGGACGTCCGGGAAAGACCGGAGGACACTGGGAAAGACCAGAACCAAGGGCTTTGTGGGCTGGCTCCCCACTTTGCCTTAAACATGTGGCTACTAAAAATAAAAGGAAAAGATGCTCCCAGGATTCACCGAAAGGGGGAGAGAATGATGAATCCATCGGTGCTCAACCAATCATGACTGCAAATCCCAAACGGACTATGAACATGGACCAAATGGAATATCCATGTGTCTGTGGAAAGCGTTTCGCTACCACCCGTGGCATGAAGATCCACAGAACAAAGATGGGATGTGTGAAGACTCATCTGAATGAGCAGCAGCGCACTGCATCAGCAGATAAGACGTCGGAAGACCAAGGCCAGGATTTAAACCACAGTGCCAAGGACATCCACGCTGTTGGTTCGGATGAGGAATTTGCACAGGCCCTCGATGCCAGGCGCCTGAAACTCAACCTGCCACGAGCAAACGAAACTGAAGATTGGGAGAAACTGGATGCAAAAATCGTCCAAAGACTCGATGCACTGATAGGGAAAAGCACCCTGGAACACAAACTAGCCACATATGGGGACATTGTGTATGCCACATGTAGAGACGCCTATGGAGCGAAACTACCCAAAGAGAAAACACCTCCAAAGAAATCCAGACGCCAAGAAAAGATGGACAAGATCAGGGTCCAAAAGAAAAACCTCAAGATGCAAATGAAGACCGCACTGCCAGCTGAAAAACAAGGCTTGGAAAAACTGTGGAAAGACCTGAAAGAAAAACACAGTGCCCTCAGCAAAGCGGAATCTGCGAGGAAGAGGAAGAGCAAAAAGAAGAAGACACAAGAGCGCTTCTTCAGAGACCCCTTCCAGTTTGCCAGAACACTGTTTGAGCAGCCAAAATCTGGGACCCTAAGTGTGGACAAAGGAGTTCTTGAGCAGCATCTGAGGAAAACATACTCTGACCCACAGAGCAAAGCACCACTCGACATTCAAGGTCTGGTGTGGCCAACCAACCCTGAGGAACAGTTCAATGGCAAGCCTCCAACGTTGGCGGAAATCAAGAAGGTGGTCGACAAAGCCAGAGCCAAATCATCACCAGGGCCAAACGGAATACCTTACCAGCTTTACAAGAAATGTCCCAAGGTGCTGGAGTGGCTCCACAGGCTGCTGCGATCGGCTTGGAGAAACCAGAAGATCAGCGGCCAGTGGATGACGGCAGATGGTGTGTACATCCCCAAAGAGCAAAACTCGAGTGACATTAGCCAGTTCAGGCCAATATCACTACTGAACGTCGAAGGGAAAATCTTCTTCTCTGTCATGGCAGCAAGGCTGACCAAGTACCTGATGGAAAACAAGTACTTGGATGTGTCAGTCCAGAAAGGTGGCATCCCAGGCGTGGCGGGCTGTGTAGAACACGCCACAATGATCTGGGACGCAATCCAAAAAGCAAAAACAGAAAAGAGAGACCTGGACGTAGTGTGGCTTGATCTGGCAAACGCATATGGATCTGTGCCCCATGAGATGATACAGTTGGCTCTTGAGATGTACCATGTGCCAAAGAACATCCGCGACATGCTCAAGAAGTACTTCAATGGCTTCTCAATGCGGTTCTCTACCAAGGAGTACACAACAGACTGGATCAACTTGGAAGTGGGTATTGCAATGGGCTGTGCAATTTCCCCAATACTGTTCGTGCTGGCAATGGAACTCATCTTGAAAGCAGCAACAAACAACGCGAGACAAACAGACCTTGGCGATGGATACAAGATGCCTCCTCTCAAGGCCTTCATGGATGACACTACAGTGATTTCATCCAGAGAAGACGAGACACGTCATGTGCTGGAGAGGCTGGACGACATAGTTGCCTCATCCAGAATGAAGTTCAAGCCAAAGAAATCACGAAGTCTCTCACTGAGGAAAGGAAAAGTGGCCGGATCTGTGGTCTTCAGTGTTGCCAACCAGGCCATTCCAACAGTCACAGAAGAACCAGTCAAGAGCCTTGGAAGATGGTATGATGATACGCTGAAAGACACACAAAGAGCAAAAGAAACCAAGCAGATGGCGGAGGGAGGCTTGGAGACCATTGACCAGTGTGGGCTCCCTGGCAAATACAAGGTCTGGTGTCTGCAGTTCATGCTGATACCAAAGCTGCTATGGCCTCTGATGATATACGACATCTGCACCAGCATAGTGGAGGCAATGGAAGCCAAAATCAACAAGTTCACAAGGAAATGGCTTGGTGTCCCACCCTGTCTGACTGACATAGCGCTGTACTGTCGCCAAGCAAAGCTGAAACTACCCCTGAAATCCATCCTGGAGGAATACAAAGCAGGGAAGATCAGACTTCAAAGCATGCTGGAGGACTCAGGAGACAAGGTGGTAGAAGCAATTAAGCCCCAGCTGAAGACAGGCAGAAAATGGAAAGTTCAAGAGGCGATGGATTCTGCAAAAGAAAGTCTCAAGATCAGAGAAATAACAGGACACACACAGACCAACAGACAGGGACTGGGGGTGACCAAAACTGAATGGTGGTCAAAGGCCAAAGGAAAAGCCAAAAGACACATGATGATTCAGGAGATGAGAAAAGAAGAAGACCAAAAAAGACTCCAAAAAGCAGTCCAGCAGAGCCAGCAAGGGCAATGGACAACGTGGGAGAATGCACTCCAAAGAAGTCTCACTTGGAATGACATTTGGCACATGGCCCCTCTCAGGATCAGCTTCATTCTCAGATCTGCATATGACCTTCTGCCCTCAAATGCAAACCTGGTGAAGTGGGGGAAAACAGACGATCCTGCATGCCCCCTCTGCCATGAAAAACAAACAGTGGAGCATGTCCTAAGCTCATGTAAAGTAGCCCTGGCTCAAGGAAGGTACACATGGAGGCACAACCAAGTGCTCAAAGAAATTGTACAAGTAGTCTGGGCTAGTACCAACACCACAAAAGGGAAAATCAGGACTCCAAAAGCACCCGCAACATTCTTCACGGCAGGAGGCAGCAAATCATGGCCAAGAACAACAGTGCCACTCGAAACATGCAGGCAGAGTCTGCTGGACGGGCAGATGACTGGGAGTGCACTGCAGACCTCCCAGAATGGAAGAGTCACCCAGAGATCATCAGCAAGAGTGGCATGAGACCAGACATAGTAGTCCACTCTAAGTCAACCAAGCAGCTGATCATGATCGAGCTCACGGTGCCATATGAGAACAGAATGGAGGCAGCTCAAATCTACAAGACTGAAAAGTATGCTGATCTGGCAAACAGCCTGAGGAGAGAAGGCTATCAGGTCAAAGTCCTCACTGCAGAAATTGGAGCTAGGGGGTTTGTAGGAACGTCTGCATACAGCCTCATGAAACAGCTCTCAGTTGCAGGGAAGGAAAAAACCAGAGCCCTGAAAGCAATGGCAGAAGCGGCAGAGAGGTGTTCAAGCTGGATCTGGTCAAGGAGGAACAAAAGTGAACTTCATAAGGCTTAATTTCCCTACAAATATCAGGTGTCCCTGTGGCTCAGTGGTTAAAGCGCGAGTCATTAAGTAGAAAATGAGCATGTCCAGAGGGTCATGGGTTCGAATCCCAGCCATGGCTCGTCCCAAGATGGGAAAAAAAAAAGGGGGCAGCAGAGGGACATCCGGAGTCATGAACCGGGTGTGGCCCAACCCCCCTAGAGTGTCAGGAGATAAGGGCCGAAACACTTGCTTGAAGGGGGCTTCTCTTCTGAGGACTCTCTGCTGCCACGCTCTCCACGAGTTTCTTTCTACTATTCATTCATTGCTTCATCAACGTCTGTAAATGTGTGCTCTGCATGTCCCTGTTCTCTTAACTTTTTATTAATAAAGTCTAAGTGTGCAATCCTCCTTTTCTCGTAAGCGTCTCTTGCCTTAGCTAACTCTTCCATTGCCTTGTTATGGCGTTCTCTCTCTTCATCAGAACGCAATTTACTAAACATATAATTGCTGCCAGAGAAAGCCAATGCATTAACAATAGCTCCTCCCACCATCAGAACTATTCCAGACATCTTTTTTATAAATGAATGAATTTTTTTTATAAATCAATATTTTTTAGAATGAATCTTTTTTTTATAAATCAATCTGCCTAAATGCATTAATCTTTCTATGCATTGATGTTTTCTGGGATAATCCCCTGTGCAACAAGAGTCTTTTGAAGCAATCCCTGCAGTTATTACAGCTATAACCTTAACAACATCCTCAATGTCTAACCTTCCTAGATCAGCCGGCCTCATCTTAAACATGTTTTTTGCTAACGTGCTATATCCTATACTAAGGCCGCTGATTACAGCAGAGTGGTAAATCGTATTAATAATCTTTTTTTCGCTCATGTTTTTATTAACTAAAAAAATAATTAAAATAATCATAATATGAAAGGCTGTCTATGTGCTTTTTAATCAGATAATCTTTTGTTGGCAGAGCTAAAAATAAGGTTGTAACTAGTTTCGGCGAATCTTCTATCTTTCCCATGTTGGGTGGTTTTATTCTTAACAAACATTTTGCTAGGGTTGAATAAACTATAACACCAACAATAGGCACTGCATAATTAACCAGCGTTAAACTCATGGTTTTATTTTTTATTTATTTAATTTTTAGATTTAAAAATGACGGCCAAACACAGCGAATCTGATCTAATGATTTTAACAGAAAATTGTAATGAACTATTTGACGAAACGATAAAAGTGTTAAACATTGATTTTAGTAAATTTGGGCTTGAGAATGATGTAAACAATTTAATCAAAGATCATAGTGAACTATTTAACGAAGCAATCAAAGAGTTAAACATTGGCTGTAGTGATTCGGAAAAAGCTAAAATATTAGCAGACGTTCTTGTAAGATTAGGGTGCCTTGAAGTATTGCAACACTTGGGTGAAGAATAAAAACGCGTTTACTTACTTTTATTTTTTTTAATTTACGTAAATATTGTGGCTTAAAAATGAACCCCACAAGTAAATCCGAGTTTGAAATACTGCCCAACAACGTACAGTTGGAAGGTAGTAACAAATCATTAGGCAATATGTTCATTGAATTAGACATGGACATTATTAACCCCACAAACGTTCAGGAAAGTGTAACACATGCTATTTCTAAAATCCCAGGATCTCTTCAAATTGCCCCGCCAGCAAAAGTGTTGTTGGCCATTCTGATTGAATATATAACCCCCGATGATAGTAGTATGCAAGTCTGGGTTTCAACTAGACAGAAAGAAGTAATCAGCTATTACGACTTTACACCTGGCTGGGCTGATTACATGCTTACACAGTTTAACTATGCAAGTGAAGAAGCGAAATTGCGCGGCTCTGGCTGGTCTGAAGGAACAGTCATTGAAATCAAATTAAGGCAAGCCAAATACTCTCCTATAATCGGCAATTCTTACCTTCCTCTCCCGAGAGAGCTAGTGTAAAAACGAGCAGCCTTAAACATACATAATTCAGACAACTTGTGTTTCATGTGGTGTGTTTTGGCGCATTTACACCCAGTTAAAAAGCACCCAGACAGAGTTTCTAATTATTGGCAGTATAAAGATAGTCTGAACTTTGATAACATAAACTTTCCAGTAAGCATAGAAAGTACCGACCAGTTTGAAGAGCAAAACAAACCAATAACCGTAAGCGTATACACCTGGGTTCCAGTAGACAATCTAGCCCCTCTAAGGATCTCTCCCAACGCTCCCACTTTAGGCGAGTCACTTGAGAATCATGTGGACTTGATTCTGTTTGCAGACGGTTCCAAGAGCCATTATGTATTAATCAGAACAATGAGTAGACTTATGGCTTATACTACAACGAATACGGCCAAACAGGGGCTTTGTAGAAGGTGTTTGGTCAGGATCCCCACTGTAGAGGCAGCTGCAAAACATAAGAAACATTGTAAAAGTTTTGTAGACTGTAAAATCGAACTTCTTACGCCCAAACCAGGGTCTAAGGTTGGTTTTAAGAATGTACACAAAATGCAGATGAGCCCATACGTAGTCTATGCTGACTTTGAAGCGATTTTGCCACAGTACTACAGCCCTCAAGAACGGACTCAACAAAAAACAATCCTATTATCCCGTCATCAGATCTGTTCTTATGCATTTGTTGCTGTTAGGTCAGATGGCGGACACACACAGCCGGAGATTTACAGAGGCCCCGACGCAGCTGGTCGATTTTTGGAGCAGATGAAACACCTTCGCAATCAATTCTCTAATCAGATGAACCTTTCAGACATTAAGATGACCCCCGAAGATGAAGAACGTTATAAATCAGCCACCCACTGCTGGATATGCAACAGAGAATTATTGGGTGACGCTGTAAGAGACCATGATCACATTACTGGCAAATTCAGGGGAGCAGCACACAACAGCTGCAATCTTCAACTCAAGGTTAACCCCGAAAAATGGAAACTGCCAATCTTCTTTCATAACTTACGAGGCTACGATTCTCACTTTATCATGCAAGCAATAACTTCTGAATGTAAGAGGGTTAGCTGTATTGCACAGTCTTCAGAAAAGTACATGACCTTTACTGTAGACTGTTTATCCTTCTATGACTCTGCCCAGCATCTGATGGCAAGTTTAAGCAAACTAGCAGAATCTTTACACGACTGTCCAATCACTAAAAAATATTTCGACCCATCTTTAGTCCGTAAAGGCGTCTATCCTTATGAATACATGGACTCGTGGGACAAGTTTGACGAGCCGGCGCTGCCACTTAAGGAAGACTTTTACAGCCGTCTTAGAGGCGGAGGCATATCTGACGCCGACTGTGAATACGCACAGAAAGCCTGGACAGAATTACACTGCAAGACGATGGGCGATTATCACGACCAATATTTATTGGCCGACGTGTGTTTATTAGCTGACGTCTTTCAGAATTACAGAGCTACTTGCATGAAACATTACGGTCTAGATTCATCACAGTACATCTCTGCCCCGGGGTTGTCTTGGGACGCATTCTTGAAGTCTACAAACATTGAGATTGACTTAATATCGGATCTGGATACACTTCAGATGATTGAGGATGGGCTGAGAGGAGGCATTAGCATGGCCTGTCATCCTTACCGCAGAGCCAACAACAAGTATTTAGACGATTATGATCCAACTAAACCATCCAACTATCTGATGTACTTAGACGCCAACAATCTGTATGGGTGGGCCATGAGCCAGACACTGCCATTAAGAAACTTCAAAATGATAAACGGGCCTCATGAGGTTGATCGGGTGGTAGGACTATTGTCACAGCTTACGCCCGATAATCCAATAGGATTAATCTTAGAAGTAGACTTAGATTATCCTAAAGAATTGTAGGTCCCCATAACGATTTCCCCTTAGCCACAGAAAAATTAAAGATGAGTCCCGCCGAACCACCTAAACTCGTGCCTAACCTCTTTAACAAAACTAAATATGTCTGTCATTATCGACTGTTACAATTTTACTTAAGACACGGACTAAAACTTACTGCCGTTCACAGAATAATTACTTTCGGCCAAGGGCCTTTCATGAGGCCATACATCATGAAGAACACCGGCCTTAGAACTGCGGCCACGGACGCTTCAGAAAAAGACTTCTTTAAGTTGATGAACAACAGCTGTTTTGGCAAGACGATGGAAAACCCACACAATCGTAAAGATGTAAGATTAGTTACGAAAGAAAAACAAGCAATTAAGCTGGTCTCTAAACCTAACTACCAAGCTTTAGAAGATTTAGCGATAGCCTGGTTGGCGTTATGATGAAGAAACAGAATGTGAAGTTGAACAAGCCGGTGTTTATCGGATTCGCCGTGCTAGAGTTGTCAAAGCTGTTAATGCTAGAATTTCTATACGACTACTTTAAGCCGCTGTATCCAGAATCAAATGTCCTTTACACAGACACTGATAGTTTTATTCTGGACATCCCAACTGAAGACTTTTACAAAGACATGGAAATAGAAGTGGCCAAAGGAGCTGATGGGTGGTACGACACATGCGACTATCCTAAAGATTCGCCTTTACATTCAACCGTGAACAAGAAAGTGATTGGAAAGATGAAGGATGAACTTAATGGGACGGTTATACAAGAATATGTTGGCTTACGGGCAAAGATGTATAGTATTGCTACTCAGACTTCTGTGATAAAGAAAGCTAAGGGCATAGGTAAAGAAGTTGTAAAAAAATATATAAGTCACAACAACTACAAGCAGGCTCTCTTTGAAAACAAAGTATTTTATCACACAAATGTTAATCTGCGCTCTACTCTTCATCAAGTAAACACAACCGCTGTTAATAAGAAGTCACTAGACTCTAACAATAGCAAGCGAACTTACGTCAATCCCGTGCTTTCATGCGCTATAGGCCCCCCGGAGAGCCAACTTGGCTGACTTAAATTAAGATCTTAACTAGTACTTAACTAGTACTTAACTTAAGATCTTAACTAGTACTTAACTTAAGATCTTAACTAGTACTTAACTAGTACTTTACTTAAGATCTTAACTAGTACTTAACTAGTACTTAACATGACTTGCACTTTGCTTGCACTTAACTTGTTATAACTGACTTAACCAGTACTTAGCTTGTACTTAACAACACATTTAAAAAAACTAATTTATTAAAAATGGGTCTACAGCAGGAGGCTGTACTTTTTTTGCAGAAGCTGGTTCTTTTACTGTTTTTGTGGGATTTGTGACTTTGTTGCTAAGTATGGCTTTAGGCGCTTGTATGCTAAAAACCCTCCACCAACAACAATACTCCCCAGTACATAATAATACATCTTATAGTTTGATTGTGTTGTTGTTGGCGGTGGCGGTGGTGCTGATGTTGTATTACCATCTAATAATTTTTGTTTTGCTGCTTGGTTTGCTTTTTGCAGTCTGTTCCATTCAGCTAGTTTACGGCCGGCCTCAACACGGCCAGAATTTTTAGACTTAGTAACACTACTCACTTGTGGGACACTCACCTGCGGGACACTCACCTGTGGGGCACTCGCCTGTAAATTCACTTGTGGGACACTCGCCTGTAAATTCACTTGTGGGACATTCTGCTCCTGCTCGCTCATTTTTTTTAGTCTGATTAAAATTATTATGATTAAAATTAATATGATTGAAAGTAATTAATCCCATGATGAATGGACATAACAACGTCCCAAATCTATAATACATGTCACATGCAAGAGATTCTAGAGACTTGGTTAAAACCGGATCTTGTGTTAAGTCATATTTTAAATCTTCTTCTGAATCAATCGGCGCTATCTTGCCTACTAACTTAGCATATAAACTAATCATTGTCTGCCCCACTGATCTAACCATTTTTGACCCCAGCTGTGCCTCGTACCTAGCGTAATACTTCTCAACGTCTGATGTAGACAATTGCTGAATCTGTTCGATACTTAGTTCAACGCCTAAATACTGCCTGGTTTTCCTGCACGCAGCCAGCGAGTATAATCTTTCTTTATGACAGAGGTCTGCCGCCTCCTCACACTTTAATAACTCATCGCAATCCATTTTTTAAACTCTTTTTAAAAACAATAAAAAAAATAATTGTAAATTCAGCTGTTATTTATTACTCATAGTCTTTTACTAATCTTAAAAACTGTTTAGGTTTAAAGGTAACAGTTACTCCTTCAGGGTCAGTAGAAGCAGTCAGATCAAGATCTTCAGGAGCTATTTGATCAATTAAAATGGTAAACAACTTTACAACTGGATTGGGCCAAGAATGCGATAGTTTACTGATGGCGTTCCTTACGCTTTCTCGCATATCGGCGCGCTCAAAAAGCTCCGTAATTAATTCTTCAAACTCTTCTCTATCAACTCCCCAGCTCCTTTCCTGCATCTCCCAATCTCTGAATATATTAATAAGCTCTGCAACTATTCCGGGCTTCATTTTTATTCCAAATTAAAAACACCGATTAAAAAAAATTAAGTAAGCCGTTCCTATTGTTTTGCGCAAGAATCAGAAGAGAGGAGAGATAAAAATTATCCCCGCTCTATATCACCTAT
This sequence comes from Conus canariensis, assembly GCA_033310375.1. Taxonomy (NCBI): domain Eukaryota; kingdom Metazoa; phylum Mollusca; class Gastropoda; order Neogastropoda; family Conidae; genus Conus; species Conus canariensis. Next base: position 156,328 of record JAMYXO010000038.1, on the reverse strand, counting down.
TTTTTGTTTTGCACGAAAACCCCCCATTTTAAAGTAACAATTACGTCAATTTTGGAGGTTTTTGGTTGTTAAGTTTGGCTGTAGAAAAAGGTGTTAATTTTGGCAAAAAGTAGTATGAGATGGACGAGATTTGTTTGTGAAAAGGGGGGTTTTCGTGCAAAATAAGATGTGGTGGGATAGAGCAGAGATAATTTTTATTATCTAATATAATTTTGGCTGCTTGTATAGTGAAATCTTCTTGGCTAGAGCAGAGTCTGCATAGGCGAAGGAATTCAGAATATGGAATGCTATTTTTAGTGGACTGGTGGTGGGAAGATGTGTAGTCCAGGTATGAGTGCGCATCAGTAGGTTTGTAGAAGACTGAGGTTTGAAGCAGTCCGTCTTTGAGGGAGATAGTGATGTCCAGGAAATTAACTGACTGTGAAATGGTGTAGGTCAGCTGGATGGATGGATGGAAGGTCTGTGCAAAGTTGAGGAAATTCTGGAGGTCATGTTCTGGCATGGATGTGGCTCCCAGTCCATCATCTATGAATCTTTTGTAGAGCTCTGGTGTTGGGCCTGTGTAAGAGGTTAGTAGGCGGTGTTCTAGGTGTCCCATGAAGAGGCAGGCATAGGATGGTCCCATTTTGTTTCCCATAGCAACACCACTGATTTGTGAGAATGTGTGGTTGTTGAATTCAAAAGTATTGAGGGTGAGGACTAATTCTGCAAGTCTGACCAGTGTAGCTGTGGGAGGGTGTTGTTGGTTGGGGGGCCGTTTGTTAAGAACGAATGCGAGGGCCTTCAGTCCATCAGCATGAGGGATGGAAGTGTAGAGAGAGACGACATCAAGTGTAAAGAGGAGGCTGGGTTTGAAAGTGGGATCTGTGTTGTATGAATTAATCATGTTGAGTGTGTGTGTAGTGTCTTTGAGGTATGTGGTGAAAAAATCAGACAATTTTGTTTAATTTCCACATCCATGCCAGAACATGACCTCCAGAATTTCCAAAGAGACAGACAGACCCACTGCCTGCCTTCTCTTCCATCCTCACAATATGCCCATCTGCAGGATCCTGAAGTCTAACTGGCACATAGTAGAAAATCATAAACCTGCCTTTGAGACCAAACCAATGATCACTTTCAAACGTGACAAAAACCTCAACGACCTACTGGTGCGCTCTAAGCTGAACAAAATCTCCACACCTAAGCCACCAGGTACTTTCCCCTGCTCAAAACCCAACTGCAAAATCTGCTCTCTCACCAAACCAGACAGCATCCTACATGGCCCCGCAGGCTCTTTCACTATTAAACGCACTTTTTCCTGCCAGAGCCACAACATTGTATATGCCATCCACTGTCAGCTGTGCGGTAAGATCTATGTAGGTGAGACATCTCGCACACTTGAGACGCGCATTTCTGAACACCTGGCCGACATCCACCACCATCGGCCCAAACCAGTCGCTCTACACTTCAACCATGCCCAACACAACATCAACCATGTCAAAGTCTTGGCACTTTGGCAATCTAAGAGTGACAACTTGGAACGCCTTATGCAGGAATCTCACCTCATTGCCAAACTGGGCACCGTCCACCCTCATGGCATCAACGTCCAAAAGTAGTATGTACCATTCCATCTCTGCAGCTCCAGCCTGAAATATCCCCCACCTACGCACACCCATACCACCCTACCTCCTACTGTTTACCTCAGACATAGGTTGCAGCTATCATCATCTTCCCTTTTCCTACACTCTCTGAGTTTCTCCATTTGCTACATCAATCGACTTACTCCCCCCTCCCCCTGCCCTAGTAATGATGTGTGTAGGGGTGTTGGTGGATATGGCAGTTGCTGGGGGTGGAGGTGGGGGTAACCAATGAATAAGGCTGATATTACAAATGGAACACACACACACACACACACACACACACACACACACACACACACACACACACACACACACTCACACATACACACACGCATAATAAATAGAATGCTGGAATGCTGGCTCCTTTATCGTTGGTCGTGAATGGGGGGGGGGGGGGGGGGGAGAGAGAGAGGAGAGAGAGAGAGAGAGAGAGAGGAGAGAGAGAGAGAGAGATTGTGTATAGGTGTGAATATGTTGCCCCTCCCCCTCCCCTAGTTAGTACGTAAACCCATCCCCTTCTTCCCTCCACCCTCATAGCATCAACACCTTAAAGTCACATGTACCAACCCACCACTTCAATCTCAGCCCATAATATCCTCCAACAACACACACACACACTACCTTATCTCCCACTATTCACCTCACACACAACTTATAGCTATCTTATTTATGCATTTATTATTATTATTATTTATTATTATTATTATTATTTATTATTATTATTTTTCATTATTTACTTATTTTTTAATTTATTATTTTTTTTAATGTTTCATTTATTTATTTATTTGATTATTATAAAAATGTATTTTCTAAATATATTTCTGTATCATGCTTTCATTACCTTAACCTTCATTATCGTTGTTAGCAGTATCATTCAGTAATACTATTGCTAGTATTGATACTACCACTGGCATTGACATCACCATCGCCTTCGCATCTGGGACTGTTGCCACGGCAACCCTGCTGTTTAAGAATCCTCTAACCCACTCTCCTTTCTCCCATACCCATACTTATTGACACTAAGATTGGTAGTAATCTTGTCCCTTTTTTTTCTCAATATTTTGACCATTATTAGTATTCCTATCAGTAATATTATTATCTTCAGTACGACTTTGACTCGCTCACTATTTCCCTTCCAACAGCCTCATTCTCATTCAACGCCTTCTTCCTTGCGCTGAACCCTGTGAAGTGATCTGAAGCGATCAAAGCTAAGTGAATTTTCGTTGTTTTATTCGTTTATGTCTCACCTGATGAAGACCTAAGAGGTCGAAACGCGTTGTGTTTCATCTTGTGACTCGTTTGTCCACGTTCTCTGGGCGGTTCGCTAACATTTATTTAAGATTTGTTTAGATTTCCGCCTGCAGTCCTCTGGCTTTGCAACTAGATCTATTTTGATTCATACTGACTGCTACCCTTCGTTGTTTTGTATTTCTGTTTACGTCATCAGTGTGTGTGATTGTTATCGTGTATACGTCTTTCGATCATTGTATACTGTTAATCATTGATCCGTATTTCGTTTAACATACGTTTTTAGTCGTGTACATGTGATCGCAATCAGGCACTCCTGACCTCTCAACTCTACTTCTTCTCTCAACCAACTCTACAGTAAGAACCTAAATCAGAACATAATGCCAGCCCTCCAATTCCTCTCCCGTACACATGCCAGTTTTCACCAGTCCATTCATTTTCTGCCACCCATCATCCAGCCATTTGCACTAGGATATGCTAAAACACAGTTTCAGAAAACGAAATCTGCATCTCATCTCAACTTTCTAAAACAATGCATTCGACTGCGAATCACCCCTCACGGCTTCTCACTTTCTCACACCCCATCCGATCTTCATAATACCGCTCTTACCACTACCACTACAAGAATTCTATTCCAAGCCAGCCGTAGACTCATGTTGGCACATATCAAAACACTCAATTCATCTCTGGAATCTCGCTCCCGTCTTCTTCAACATTTCAAACAACAAACCACAATCATCATGCCCATAGCCACTGCCTCAAGACTCAGACAGCTCATCCATACCCACAACCAGCTCATTCACAATCACTGCTCAAGATTAAGCAAGACAAGTTATCAAAATTACAAAACAAACACAAGGCAAACCCAGACCAGTTGAATCCCCCTACACACAACACTGACCCTTCTATCACCCATGAGCAACACCGCCACCTTGTTCGCTGCATTCCTGATAATCTGACTCTCACCAATGGTGAAAGATCAGTCCTGGCAAAAGGTCTGAAATTTATTCCCATTCAGCGTGCCACCAATAAATATCAAAACCCTGTTGATGTTGAAAGATTCTTTAGAAAATTAAGATGGATGGCTGCACTTGACGGTGTGCCTAAGCCCCCTCTACCAGACAGCTCAGACATTTTTACCCACCTTTTTCGAATCATGTGTTTCGCCAGCCACCTCTTGACAAATCCACTGAAGTTGAACTCTACATCAAAAAGTGTAGAAAAGAAATCTCTCAAGTTAAATCCAAACCTGTCCACAATTCCAACCTCTCATGGGATGAGCAAAAAGCCCTTGAATCACTGAGACAAAGACAAGACATTGTCATCAAACCAGCAGACAAGGGTGGTGCAGTAGTGGTCTGGGACAAACAGTTGTACATAAAAGAAGCACACAGACAACTGTCAGACACAAATTTTTCTTTTTTTTTTTTTTTTTTGTTTTGTTTTGTTTTTTTTAATCAAATAATATCAGAGTTTACAAGTGCGCAGAAAGAGGACAGTGCGCAAAGTTGTCATCATTTTTTTTTGAGAGAGAGACAAAGAAACGAAACAAGCACATAAAAAAGAAAGATCAAGCATAGATCCATGTACACACAAAAGGGTTTAAAAAAAAAAAAAATTGCTGTATCGATGGACAGTCCGCCGGGTTTGATAATTGATTGTCGCTGATCTGTATACAATTTTTAAGTGTGATTATTCTGCAAGGAGGATTGCTGTTCAAGAATAAACACTGTAGACTGGGTACAGAGGGAGGGGAAAGACATGTATACACATATGTATATATATACACACATATATACACACACACATAAGTATACATATATGTATATACACATACCCACATACATATGCATACACATATACACACATATACATACACAATACATACATATATATCATTATAACGAGCAGCATAATACAGGTAGGCGTCTATTATGTATCTGATTGAAAAAACATTGGTGTAAAGTTGTTCCATGAGGCTTCAAAGTTTGTCTGATTATCATTAACTCTGGCGTTGTGTAACTCGACTTTAAATCTGTTGTGTAGTTGATTTTGGAATCCAGTAACACATGGCGTACGTTTTTCAAATCTACATTTACAGATATAATTTTTTGCAAACATTATAATAAAGTCAAATATTTTGTCTGTTTTGTAATGGTGATCCACCCCGAAAATTACAATATTACAAGTGATCTTAGCATTAAAGATGTTTCTGCATTTTTCATTCAGTAAATGTTCGACAGCTTTCCTGAAAGTTTGTACATGGTTGCATTCCCAAAACAAGTGTTCGATTGACTCTCTTTCTTCATTACAAAAGGTGCAGTTCTTCGTATTTGTTATTCCCATAGCATTGATAATAATGTTTGTACCAATAATTCTATGAATAGTTCTGATTTGTAACCATTTAAGTTTGATATCGTTTATGTTGTGGATGTGGAGAAATACTTTTTTCCAAGGGATTTCAGAATTTAGCTTTCGTTCCCACTTTGTACAACGGTTTGGTTTCTGTTCATCATAAGTTAAAATTTCATAGTATTGTTTGACTCCTCTGTTTGCCTTGAAAATAATATTCACCGCTTTAGGTATATCGAGTCTACTATTGGTGGTGGTGTTTCATTCAATCCCAGTTTTATTTATGTAACTTTTTATGGAGGAAATCCATCCGTTGTAAGTAACGAAATTTATGTTATAGTCAAGGTTAGTAGTGAATTCTTCATATGTCATGAATTTTCCGTCTTCTCTTAAGAAATGCATTACTGCATGTTTTCCTTTTTCAATCAGCTTCTTTTGTTTGATCGTGACGTTACCTACTTTAATTTTATCATTGTAAAACACAGGTTCCGACAGTAGTTCATTCACTGTCTGGGGTTCTACTCGTAAGCAGAATTCTTTGTAAGCCTTAAAAACATGAGTCCAAAATAAATTTGAGTTCGTACATACACAAGCAACTGCTGATCCATAACATTCAAGTTTTTCAATAAATGGATGGGTTTTCCTTATAATATTCTTCCATTTATGATCAGTCGTATTAATTTTTCTTATCCACGAGATTTTCAAAGCATAAATGTATTTTCTAATGTCAGGTATGTTTAAACCACCATCTTTTACCGTTTTGATCGTTGTCTTCCTGCTGATCTTATCTTGTTTACCATTCCACACAAAGTGGAAGCACATTTTTTGAAGTTTTTGAATAAAGGGGTCAGGTGGATCAGGCAAGAGAATCCAAAGATGTATCAGTTTCGACAGGACTAATGACTTTAAAACTGCGACTCTTCCCACAGGTGTAATAGTTCTTTGAGTCCAAATTTTGAATAACATTCTGATTTCAGAAAATTTGTCATTATAGTTCATCATTTCACATTCTTTTAAGTCGTGTGTAAACCAAATTCCAAATATTTTAAATTTTGGGGGATTCCATATCATTTTTAAATGTGGGCAGTACTTTGTCTTTGACATCTTTTGACACCCGAGCCATACAGCTTGCGTTTTCTCACTGTTCATGTGTAAACCTGAAGCTCTGCCAAATGTGTCGAGAATATGAATAGAACTTTCAAAAGAAACTCTATCACCATTATTAAATAACTGAGTGTCGTCAGCAAACTGAGCTGTTTTATGATCCGTCTCACCTATTTTTATTCCTTTTATCAGTTTTTCTTCCTTTATCATGATAGCTAAAATCTCTACACTGAGTATAAACAAATACGGAGAAATGGGATCTCCTTGCCTACATCCTTGTTCTATCTCAAACCATGGCGCAGTCTGTCCATTTACAATAACTGTTGATTTAATATTCCTATAAAATGTCTTTATCCACTGGCATATACTTTCGCCAAAACCAAACGCTTTTAGTACCTTAAACATGAAATTCCAATTTAAAGAATCGAAAGCTTTTTCAAAATCAATGCATAACAACAAACCAGGGAGATTTTTAAAGTTTAAATAGTTCATCAAATCGTAAATCAGTCTAATATTATCTCCAATGTACCGATTGGTCATAAAGCCTGTTTGATCTTCACTAATGAGTAAAGGCAAGATGTCTTTTAGTCTGTTGGAAATACATTTAGAACCTATCTTGTATACTACATTTAAAAGAGAGATGGGGCGCCATTTTTTTACAAATTCCTTTGGCTTATCGCCTTTTGGGACACATATAATTATCCCTTCTTTTTGCGTTGTTGAAAGTTCTTCATCTTTGTAAGCTTCATTAAGGGATCTTACCACAAGGGGTCCTAACTGTTTCCAGAAAAAAAAAAAAAAAAAAAAACTTAAAGAATTCGGCGCCGAATTCATCTGTGCCTGGGCTTTTTCCGTGCTTCATGTCTTTTAGGGCTAGGCCTGCTTCCTCTAATGTGATTTCTCCTTCCATTAATTCTTTTTCATTTTCGATAATTTATGAATTGTTTTTACAAGATCTTCAATATTACGGTCTTGAGTTTCTTTTTCCTTATATAGTTTTTCATAAAAGATTTTAACTTCATTCAGAATATCTTTTTGTTCGGTTATTATTTCATCATCCTTGGTTACTAGTTTTGCGATATGTTTACTAATATAATTCCTTTTCTCAAGGTTACAGAAATACTTAGAATTTTTTTCACCATCTGCAACCCATCTTGCCTTGGACCTTAGGAGTACTCCTTCCATCTTCTTCACTCTGAGTGATCTTAATTCCTGATTTTGTTGTTGAAGTAGTTTCATTTCTGTTTCTGTTTTATTTTCCATCTTTTTCTAGTGATTCTATATCTTCTATTAGATTGTTTTCTTTCTCTGTTTTTTTTTTTCTTTTTTTCTAATCGAGTAAGCTATTGATTTTTCTCTAATTTTCATCAAAGGAAATCTAAAAATAGTTTGTCTGGAATCTTAAATTTGCAGAATTTTACTAATTCATATATTGACTGGTCTTCTTTTGCTGAAAGATCGACTGCATATTCTCGTATTACATTTAGGATTAGTTCGTTTATTTCATTGATATATTGTTTATCTTTTAATACAGACACATTAAATTTCCAGAAACTTTTAAACTTTTCACTTTTCCCGAATTTCAAACACAAAGTAATTATGGAATGATCAGACCAATAACCTGGTAAAATAGCAGCATTTTCGAAAGCAAAATAAAGATAATCTGATAACAGAAAATAGTCTAATCGGCTTTGTTTTAGTGGTGTTGGTCTTCGCCAGGTATACCTTTTACAATCAGGGTTCTCTTCTCTCCATACGTCAGCAAGTCCTATTTCTTCAGTCATATTTATCAGTGTTTCTCTGGCTCTAGGGTTGTTATCTTGTACATAGTTAAAACAGTCTAAGTTAGGATCCATCACGACATTCCAGTCGCCTACAGCAATGATGTTTTTATTGTTATAACTCTTTATGATCTTGTTGAGTGTGCCGTAAAACAAGGGGTCATCTTTATTGGGTCCATACACGTTCACCAAGAGAAATTCTTTTTCAAATGAAGAAAAAGACACCAGTATGAAATGTCCATTTTCATTGCAGTGTACGTTTTTTATCTGAAACTCAAAATTGTTCGAGAATAAAATAGCTACGCCCCTAGAATTGGATCGAAAGGGGAAAAGAAACATTTGTAGCCCCATTCGGCATTTACATACTTTTCTATTTTTTTTTAGTAAAGTGGGTGTCTTGCAAACAATAAATAGAGAACTGTTTTTGTTTTAAATAGTGGAATACATCCCTACGTTTATGTGAATCTCCCAGTCCCTGACAATTTAAGGAAGCAATTGTTATACTGTCCATTGTAAAGGTTTTTTAAGAGCAAAGAAAAAAGTTTGAACAACACTTAATTGCTTAGTGACACGACTAGCATTCAAAAATATCCACGACAGGGCCTGTATACAATATGTGTTGAAGAGGAGTACATGAATATATAGTATTCCTTGAAGCAAAACAGTTAAATTGTCATGCATACAGACAAGACATGAACTCAGCATATACCATCTATGCCTG
>JAMYXO010000038.1:135000-145000 GCA_033310375.1 Conus canariensis | reverse complement strand
GTCTTTCCTTTTTCTTTTTTTCTTTCTTTTTCTTTTTCTAAATATGCAGTGTGTATGTGCGCACATGCGCCACCCGTGTGCGCCCCGCGTGCCACACAATGTGTGTGGCACACAAGGTGTGTGCGTGCGCGCGCCTGCGCGCATGCGAGAGAGAGTGCCCACACGCGTGCGCACACGCGTGCGTGAGAGAGTGTCTGCAAACAAGCGCGCGCACGCGCCCGCATGCGCACGTGCCTGCGTATGTGTGTCTGTATCTGCTCTCACATGCTCAGTGTGTGGGTCCGTATGTACGTGTGCCTGTGTGTGAGTGCGCGCCCGCGCACGCGAGCGCGCGTGTGGGACGGAGCGAGGACAGACAGACAGAGAAAGAAAGACAGTGTGTGCGTGCGCGCGCGAGGGCGCGCGCGCACCTGCATACGCGCATGTGTGTGAGGAGGGGGGGGGGAGGAAGAGAGAGAGATTACATTTTATCCTTCATGGGATCTGTACTGGTACATACCCAACCTAAAGAGGCCTCCATTATCCATCCCTACCTCCAATCAGCGTCAACATTAGATATCTCCTGTTTCCTTCGCCAATCAGCATGTTCAAATACTTTCACAAATTTCTATACACCACTCACAGCATCACCCCTCCCCCAACACCAGAAACTCATCTCAACCACAGTTAAACAAGAAACCAAACATAACAACTTACCGAAGACAGCCAAACTCCTCATAATGACAGACACCAAACACCCCACCTTCTACCTGCTCCCTAAAATACACAAAACCAATACTCCCGGCAGACCCATTGTATCTGCATGCAGCTGCCCTACAGAACACATTTCACAGTACTTAGACTCTCTCCTCCAACCCATAGTACAAGGCCTCCCCACATACCTCAAAGACACTACACACACACTCAACATGATTAATTCATACAACACAGATCCCACTTTCAAACCCAGCCTCCTCTTTACACTTGATGTCGTCTCTCTCTACACTTCCATCCCTCATGCTGATGGACTGAAGGCCCTCGCATTCTTTCTTAACAAACGGCCCCCCAACCAACAACACCCTCCCACAGCTACACTGGTCAGACTTGCAGAATTAGTCCTCACCCTCAATACTTTTGAATTCAACAACCACACATTCTCACAAATCAGTGGTGTTGCTATGGGAACCAAAATGGGACCATCCTATGCCTGCCTCTTCATGGGACACCTAGAACACCGCCTACTAACCTCTTACACAGGCCCAACACCAGAGCTCTACAAAAGATTCATAGATGATGGACTGGGAGCCACATCCATGCCAGAACATGACCTCCAGAATTTCCTCAACTTTGCACAGACCTTCCATCCATCCATCCAGCTGACCTACACCATTTCACAGTCAGTTAATTTCCTGGACATCACTATCTCCCTCAAAGATGGACTGCTTCAAACCTCAGTCTTCTACAAACCTACTGATGCGCACTCATACCTGGACTACACATCTTCCCACCACCAGTCCACTAAAAATAGCATTCCATATTCTGAATTCCTTCGCCTACGCAGACTCTGCTCTAGCCAAGAAGATTTCACTATACAAGCAGCCAAAATGTCTGATTTTTTCACCAACCGTGGATACCCCAGTGCCGTCATCAGTGATGCTCTCAGCCGCACTGCAGCTAAATCCAGAACATCTACTCTGGAAACTAAACCTCCCAAAGAGACAGACAGACCCACTGCCTGCCTTCTCTTCCATCCTCACAATATGCCCATCGAAGGATCCTGAAGTCTAACTGGCACATAGTAGAAAATCATAAACCTGCCTTTGAGACCAAACCAATGATCACTTTCAAACGTGACAAAAACCTCAACGACCTACTGGTGCGCTCTAAGCTGAACAAAATCTCCACACCTAAGCCACCAGGTACTTTCCCCTGCTCAAAACCCAACTGCAAAATCTGCTCTCTCACCAAACCAGACAGCATCCTACATGGCCCCACAGGCTCTTTCACTATTAAACGCACTTTTTCCTGCCAGAGCCACAACATTGTGTATGCCATCCACTGTCAGCTGTGCGGTAAGATCTATGTAGGTGAGACATCTCTCACACTTGAGACGCGCATTTCTGAACACCTGGCCGACATCCGCCACCATCGGCCCAAACCAGTCGCTCTACACTTCAACCATGCCCAACACAACATCAACCATGTCAAAGTCTTGGCACTTTGGCAATCTAAGAGTGACAACTTGGAACGCCTTATGCAGGAATCTCATCTCATTGCCAAACTGGGCACCGTCCACCCTCATGGCATCAACGTCCAAAAGTAGTATGTACCATTCCATCTCTGCAGCTCCAGCCTGAAATATCCCCCACCTACGCACACTCATACCACCCTACCTCCCACTGTTTACCTCAGACATAGGTTGCAGCTATCATCATCTTCCCTTTTCCTACACTCTCTGAGTCTCTCCATTTGCTACATCAATCGACTTACTCCCCCCTCCCCCTGCCCTAGTAATGATGTGTGTAGGGGTGTTGTTGGATATGGCGGTTGCTGGGGGTGGAGGTGGGGGTAACCAATGAATAAGGCTGATATTACAAATGGAACACACACACACACCACACACACACACACACACACACACACACACAACACAACACACATACACACACACATAATAAATAGAATGCTGGAATGCTGGCTCCTTTATCGTTGGTCTTGAATGGGTGAGGGGGGTGGGGGGAAAGAGAGAGAGAGAGAGAGAGAGAGAGAGAGAGAGAGAGAGAGAGAGAGAGAAAAGAGATTGTGTATAGGTGTGAATATGTTGCCCCTCCCCCTCCCCCAGTTAGTACGTAAACCCATCCCCTTCTTCCCTCCACCCTCATAGCATCAACACCTTAAAGTAACATGTACCAACCCACCACTTCAATCTCAGCCCATAATATCCTCCCACAACACACACACACACACACACACACACACACACACACACACACACACACACACACACACACACTAACTTATCTCCCACTATTCACCTCACACACAACTTATAGCTATCTTATTTATGCATTTATTATTATTATTATTATTATTATTATTATATTATTATTTTATTATATTATTATTATTATTATTATTATTTATTATATTTTTAATTTTTAATTTATTATTTTTTTAATGTTTCATTTATTTATTTATTTGATTATTATAAAAATGTATTTTCTAAATATATTTCTGTATCATGCTTTCATTACCTTAACCTTCATTATCGTTGTTAGCAGTATCATTCAGTAATACTGTTGCTAGTATTGATACTACCACTGGCATTGACATCACCATCGCCTTCGCCTCTGGGACTGTTGCCACGGCAATCCTGCTGTTTAAGAATCCTCTAACCCACTCTCCTTTCTCCCATACCCATACTTATTGACACTAAGATTGGTAGCAATCTTGTCCCTTTTTTTTCTCAATATTTTGACCATTATTAGTATTCCTATCAGTAATATTATTATCTTCATTACGACTTTGACTCGCTCACTATTTCCCTTCCAACAGCCTCGTTCTCATTCAACGCCTTCTTCCTTGCGCTGAACCCTGTGAAGTGATCTGAAGCGATCAAAGCTAAGTGAATTTTCGTTGTTTTATTCGTTTATGTCTCACCTGATGAAGACCTAAGAGGTCGAAACGCGTTGTGTTTCGTCTTGTGACTCGTTTGTCCACGTTCTCTGGGCGGTTCGCTAACATTTATTTAAGATTTGTTTAGATTTCCGCCTGCAGTCCTCTCGCTTTGCAACTAGATCTATTACATATGGGTTTCTCTCGTTTTTAAGGCATAGAAGATGTACATTGCAATATCTCTTATGATTTAAGTATTATCGTTTTATAGCAGACTTTCCAGTGTGATTGCGTTTCTATTACTAAAATGTTTGCAAATGTATTTTGTTCGCAATCACCTGTTATTGGGACACCACATTAAGAAGTGCATTTCTGTTTCTACTGTTGGGCAGAAGGGGCATGTTGTTATAGCTTGATTATCTATATTCTATATATAATATATATATTTTTTTTTTTTTATTGCCATGCAGTTCGTTTATTCCTAATCGTAGTCTAGTTAATGGTTTTCTGAACTTCACGATTGTGATTGCGCGAAAGTATTCTTCAGTTTGGTGTATAGTTTTAAACGTATGATATGTTGTAAATCGTTCACTATTCGCTATTTTGTTATGCCAGTTGTGTTTGTAACAATCTATGATTCTTTGTTTTAGTGTTATGATAAATCTTTGCTCGTTTTCTACGCCTTCATTCAACCAGACTTCAGAAAAGCCGTACATATCCAAACAGCGTTTAACTTCCAGCGCCCAGTTCTGTGGTTTGTCAATTTCTGTTTTTTCTCTTTCATATGCTTGTCTAGGTATCCTGTCTGGAGTCATCTTCATTAATTTGAACCAATATCTGATTGCTTTTATTGAACTATCTATACTCCTCGGATATCTTCCTAGTTCTCCGTATACTAAGTTGTTTGGCGTTTTTCTCCCTACCCCCATGTATCTTTTACATGCGAATAAATGTATATTTTCCACCGCTGAATAACGAGTCAAACCCCATACTTCTGCTGCGTACAGTAGCAGTGATTTGACCTGTGTATCAAATAGCTTAAAAATGTATTTATATCTAAGTGTCCTAAACTATACATTGTTTTCATTATTTCACCTATTTTCCCTTTCGCGCTTCCTGCATATTCTGAAAGTGAAATCTCTACTGAGAGTTTAGTCGTTAGAGTGAAACCTAAATATTTGTAGCTGTTTACTACCTCAATTTCTTCCCCTTTGTAGTTCCATTTTTCCAGTCTGCCAAGGTATCCTCCTTTTCTAAAGACCATGATTTTTGTTTTTTGGAGATTAACCTTTAGTCCAATGCGGTCCGAGGCTTCCTGTAGGTTCTTAATTTGGTTTTGCAGACCTGCTGGTGTTCTTGCTATTAAAGCTATGTCATCAGCGAATAGAAGTGAAAATATTTCTGCCTTTCCGGGTAAGAATTGATATCCGTGTCTTCCTTTAGCTGTGACATTGTCTGCAACTTCTGTAATTAGTAATGAAAAGATTAGGGGGGACAGTAAGCACCCTTGTTTCACTCCTGTGTGACATTCAAAGAATTCTGTTAGTTCAGTTCCATGTCTTACACATGCTTGTACTGTTTTATAAATAGCTTTTAGCATGTTAAGCATCTTCGTAGATATTTTGTGTTTCTGTAGGATTTCCCAGAGTTTTTTCTCTATTTACTGTGTCAAACGCTTTCTGATAATCAATGAAAGCTACATACAATTTACTTCTTTTTCTGCCGTATAGGCAGTAACCTATCATGGATGTTAGTGTGAAAATATGATATACTATTGAGAAATCTTTCCTGAAGCCTGCCTGTTCTTTGCTAATTTTATTTTCTGCTTCTGCCCAATCATATAGTCTTCTGTTTAATATTGCTGTGTAAATCTTGCTTATGATGCATAATAAGGATATTCCTCTATAGTTTCCTGGATTCTGTCTATCTCCTTTCTTGTGTAGTGGTATAATCACCGCCCTTGACCATTCTATGGGGAAGTAGCTATCTTGATATAACTTATTGAATAATTTCGTTAAGAATGGCACTATATTTTGTCCTATGATTTTAAGAAATTCAGGAGGGATTTCATCAATACCTGGTGATTTGCCTTTTTAAAAATTTTTCTGTAGCTGATCTTACTTCGTTTTCGGTTATCTCTTTGTCTAATTCTTGTACGTGAATTTCATTTAACACTTCTTCTTCTTCTTGTGGTCCTTCTTCTCTATCGTTTAGTATTTCTGTGTCATGTGGATTCAAAATGCTTTCGAAATGCGCTTTCCACTGTGTAATATCAATAGATGGTAATGTGTTCTTCTTCTTTCTAACACTTTTTATAGTGCTCCAGAACATTCGGCTGTCCTTGCGATTTTGTATTAGTGTGTCGTATGTTTGCTTTTTATACTGGTTTTTCTTTTCTCTAATTGTTTCTTTGTATATTGCTCTTTTGTTCCTGTAAGCCTCTCTCCTTACTTCATAAATGGTTGGGTTTTTATCCTTTTTCGTCCATGTCAGTCTATTGAGTGCCTGTTTTGCTTCTTTCTTTTTGATTTGACATTTTGTATCATACCAGCTGTTTGTAGTCTTATATACCTCCTATACCTATTGTTCTGTACATGTCTTTCCCTGTCTCTTTTAATAGCTTATTAAATCTGTCTATACTCGTGTCTACATCTCTTTCTATTTCTTCTGTTATTTGCGCCATTGTTTGTTTTGCCTCTTCCGATTCTATGAACTGGACATACTGTTGTTGTTTTGTGGGATCCCACTTTAGTTTCTTCACATAAGATTTCTTGCCCTCGTTCTCTTGTGCGTTAGACAGTGTGCTTTGTAATTCCATCATAATAGGCATATGCTGAGCTTTAACTCTCTCTACTATCTGACACTTGCTCACATTTTCTAACAGTTCAACAGAACATATATAGTAATCTATAATACTGTTACCCCTTTCGGAATAAAACGTGTATGCATCGTCGAACTTTCCCATACAAAGACCATTTAGTGGAGTTACATTAAATGTTATACAAAATTCTATTAGTTTCTTGCCAAAACCATTTGTGCGGGGATCTTTAGACCTACGTGCATACACGTTCTGCTCTCTTCCTGTATTCTCATTTTCATCATCGATGCTCAAGCTCCATTCCCCAATACGAGCATTGAGATCTCCTCCAATGATGTAATGGAAGTTGTTTCCTTGCTCTGTTTGTGCAAATATATATTGTTCAATTAGTTCTAGTGTGCATGAGTACTCTTTGTTAGAATAATATCGACTATCTACTGGATGTACATATGTACCTAAAAACAAAATGTCTTTTTCACAATGCAATACACTTTTCATTAACTTCACACAGAGTACATTTTCCATGTCAGTATTTATCAGTTGGACATATTCAGATAACTCTTTTTTATCAACAGGATTATGGGAAAAACAAACAAACAAAAACCTTAATATTTGAATGCCAAATGAAATATCGCACCTCATGATCCCAATGACTTGCCCAAAGTAGCACCATGTTCTCTGTCTGTCTGTCTGTCCCTCTCTCTGCCTGTTAGTATGTATGTATGAATCTTTCTCTCTCTCAGTTGCTCAGTCGCAAACCGTAAATGCCGAACACACGTGTAGGCGCATATACACTTACAATATTTGATACCATTGGTGTGCTATTTATTCCTTGTGATAGCTGCCTGTTTTTGCTTAAAGAATTAATTGTAACAAAACGATCATTCCTAACGCCAGTCCTTGTATAACCCAAGATTATTATCCCAAGTACTAAAGCTCGTCAAAGAAGGGAAGGGAGGGGAGTGGGGAAGAGATGTGGGATTGGGGAGGGGAGACCGGAGATTTGGGGAAGGGAAGGAGGGTGGGATCGACAGTGGGGAAGAGGGGGAAGTGGAAAACAAACAAACAAACAAACAAAAAGCAAACAAACACCCAACCTCCCACGCCTATGGTCACGCTTCTTGGCTTTCCTCATGCCTTCCTTGTTGACCCTTTCGTTTCGCTGCAAGGCTGGCCTCTTCGGGGAATAGCCAACTGGTGGGACGATTTGAAACAAACTCTACACACAACTCTATGATGCCACCTCTGTCCGTCTGTCTGTCTGTCTGTCTGTCTGTCTGTCTGTCTGTCTGTCCTCTGTCTGTCTGTCTGTCTGTCTCTCTCTCTCTCTCTCTCTCTCTCTCTTCTCTCTCTCTCTCTCTCTCTTTCGGAAAATCTGAGAAAAAAAGAAAGAAAATAATTAAGTATTAAGTCCTTTGTTTCATTTATGTTGTTCTCTTTGTATAAGCAGCGCATGATCAGTGTGAGACTGCCAGTACACCACACATTAGAACATTAATAAACCCAGACATTTTGTATCAAACACCAAAACACTAAAATCAGCAAGACTATGTCCATTTGTAAGAGAACATACAGACTATGCATGATGTGAAAGGGACTGCTTGGAGAAAAAAAAAGGAAAAAAAAAAAAAAAAGAAAAAGAAAGAAAACTAGTAGTGGAAATTACTTTTTTTTTTTTTTTTTTTGCTTTTTTTTTTTTGGCAGATGAAGAGGACAGTGTGAAGCACCAAAAAAATGAAGAGGTGGATTTCGGCCTTGGGGGGGGGGGGGGGGGGGGGGGGGGGGGGGGGGGGAATCACCGCCTTAGGTGCTCCATTGATCCGATAACTGATGGCACCAAAAAAAAAAAAAAAAAAAAAAAATTCAACAGGATTATTCCCCCTGAGGGTCTTCCCATTCCAGTAAATTTGACCGCTGGGCGATGTAATTGCAAAAACTCCTGGAATTTTAATTCGAAATCGAAAAATTTAGAAGTAAATGTTTCTGTCAAACAGCACAGATCAAAAGATGTGATAAATTCTAAAAAGTCTGGTTCCGTTAACTTATCTAATAATCCCCCCACATTCCAACATACAAAGGATAGGTTTCTTTTTCCACTCTCATCTTCCTTTCTTCTTTCATTCCCACTCTCTCTCTCTCGTTCCCACATTCATGTCGTATTCTTGTGTCTTTTCAATGTTCTCTTGAGTTCGTGTAGTTTGTGGTCCCTGTGTACGGCCGTGGCCTACCCTTCATTTCTTACTTTTTCCTACCTTCGTAGTTGGATTCGTGCGTGTGCTACTGATTGTTTTATTGGGTGCCTTCGTACTACTGGTGTGTGAACGTAAAGCTTTGTTTGTTTTGTGTTGTCCTCCCTTCTCTCCCTCCTCCCTACCAGCTCTGCCCCCCTCCTCGCTATCCGTCAACGCTATACTACTGCATTGAATCCGCACTGTTTCGTCCAGAGTTGTTTGCCGCGAGCCGGGCGCCCTGGCGTTCGGTGCATCGCTCCATCTCCACCCCCACCCCTGTCCACCCTCTCCCTTTCCCCCTCTACTAGGCTGACTCTGTCCTGTTTACCACATGTGACCACTTGTCTGTCGCGCCGTGGGTATGGTGTTGTGTCAATTGCCGCCTCGCCTGCCGCCACGCGCGCTGCATCTGCGCCAGACCTTGACCCCGGTGGGTCCCAGAAGGGTTCTGATTGGTCCTTGGGTTTGTTTTGGTTTTTGGATGATTGTGCGGTGACCTGTGTGAGCACATGGTTGCTGTCTGAACTTGGGAGCGGGCTGACACGTGTTTCTGTGTTGTGTGTTACATTCATGCCTTCATTCCTGCTTTCCTCAGACGCACCCCCTCTCCCATTTCCCCTCTCCTTTTCTCCCCCCACTGACACCTCTCTATTACCCTCTGCTCTATCTCTCTGTTTTTTGGGGTTCTGCAGAGGTTCCAGTACCCTGACCCAATCAACCCCTGATCTCCCTCCTCTCTCTCCTTCTCCTGATTCCCTCCATGCCATCAGATTTTCACTCTCACATACACTCCTTTCTGCCTCACTCTCTCTCTCTCTCTCTCTCTCCTCTCTCCTCTCTCTCTCTCTCTCTCACCACTTTCATCCCCACTGTCACTCCTGCTGGCGCTCATCATCTTTGTTATCTGCTCAGTTGCTTTCTTTCTTTCTCTCTTCCTTTCTTCATTCTACTCTTTCTCTCTTCTCAACTCCCCATTTACCCTTTCCCTCTCCCTTTGCTCTCTCCTCAGTCTCTCTCTCTCTCTCTCTCTCTCTCTCTCTCCTCTCTCTCTCTCTCTCTCTCTCTCTCAGTCCCACACTTTCACGTTCCATCCTTCCATCATAGTCTTTGTAGCTCCATCTTTCGTGACTGTCTGACACTCTTCCTCTGAACCACGATTGTCTATTTGTCTCTTGATGTCTTGCTGTGGCGTACCCATGCCCGTTCCTGCTGTCATATCTGAAGGTCCACTCCGCTGGTCCGTGGGTCCGCTCCGCTGGTCCGTGGGTCCGCTCCGCTAGTCCGTAGGTCCGCTCCGCTGGTCCGTAGGTCCGCTCCACTGGTCCATAGGTCTGCTCAGCTGGTGGATTGGGCTGCT
>JAMYXO010000038.1:122500-130000 GCA_033310375.1 Conus canariensis | reverse complement strand
TGTTAATTAAAAAAAGACAAATATAAGGTGTACATTAAGGCGAAAACAGAAAAAAATCTAGATGAAAATTTACGCAAACAGTTAATAGAAGAAAGTCATATGGAAATGAAGAAAGCAAAGACACACAGTAATAATGTAATAGCCAAAGCAAAACGGCTATATTGGAATTCTTTTTGCACAAATGAAGTTACAGATAATAAAGACTTAAATAAGGTTTGGAACAAAGTGAAATGCATGAAAAATGGAATTAGACTTCCAAGCTATCCAATAGAATCTAATGAGAATAAGTTTCCTTCTGATGGAGAAAAGGCGGAAACCTTCGTGGGCATGTTTTCTATGAATAGTAAATCAGAAGGTATGTCCTCAAACTGTAAAATATATAGAGAAAAAGAACAGTTGCAGCCTGTCTATTCAGACCCTCTTCCTGATAATGATCTCTCTATTAATGCACCGATAACAATCAGAGAGTTGAAAAGTGCAATATATGGTATCAGCAACAAAAAATGCTCTGCTGGTCTTGATACTGTGAGCAATGAAATGTTAAAACATCTCCCTGATAACTGCATTGTTTTCCTGCATCATATAGTTCAGAATTGCTGGGAAAATGGCGTTGTTCCTCAAATATGGAAAGATTCAATAGTCGTTCCGATATTAAAACCTGGAAAACCTATGAATGACAAAAACAGCTACCGCCCTATAGCTCTCACTTCCCATTGTGGTAAACTTGTAGAAAAAATTGTTTTAAATAGGCTCATGCACTTTTGTGAAAAGAACAATGTAATACTAATTAATCAAGCTGGATTTATGAAAGGAAGATCTACAGTTGAGCACTTGGTTAAATTATCTACCCAAATAAAGCGTCAGTTTGCTAGTAGGAAAAGTATACTCGCTACCTTCTTTGATGTTAAAAAAGCTTATGACCAAGTCTGGCACAGGCGCTTGTTATACAAACTGAAACTGATTGGAATATCTGGGAACATGTACAATTATATTAAATCATTTTTAAATAATAGAAGTATGTTAGCCAGAGTAGGAAGAAGACACTCAACACTCAGAAAACTAGACATGGGAATTCCGCAAGGTTCAGTATTAGCACCTATTCTTTTTAACATCCTTATTCACGATCTCCCAAAAGCAGTTTCCAAAAATGTTGTTCTAGTGCAATACGCAGATGATATCTGTATGTGGATGGAAGTAACTCTGAAAAAGTCAACCCCACAAAGAGCACAGAATTATGTTAGAAGACTATATCAAAGAGATTTAGATAGCATAGGGAACTATATGACAGAAAATGGACTGTCTTTGTCCACTGAAAAAACAAATATGATGTTGTTTAATGCAGGAAGCAATCCAGAAAATTTACCAGTTTCAAACTTCTAGGGGAACCTTTAAAATATAAACAAAGTATTAAATTTTTAGGACTTTTCTTTACTCCAAAATTATCTTGGAATATTCATTTTGAATACATATTAACAAAGGCTAGGAAAAGTCTGAATTTACTGAAGATCATAAGCAGACTACCCTGGGGAATGGATTCAAAAACTCTACTTCATCTTTCTATTGCTCTTATTAGATCAAAACTTACATATGGTCAAGAAGTGTACTTTAGCGCTCCAAAATTTCTTCTAAAAAGTTACAAAGTTTGGATTGCAAAGCCATTAAAATTGCTCTCGGTATCCCTATTCATGCCTCAAACGCAAAGACATATAGAGAAGCTGGAATTTTGCCCCTTGATGATTATCGTGAACTAGCTGCATCAAAATTTGTCATAAAATCGAGTGCTGGTGATAATTACATTCAAGAAGATTTAAAAATTAGATCGGACACTGACTTTCCCAAAAGGGCAATTACGATTAAATCGCAAGAAACAATAGCTACATATACTTCTGATTTGATTAAATGTTCAAAAATAGATATTAAAGAAGTGGCTAAAAAAACATCTTCTTCATCTATTCCATCATGGGAGATACCAAAACCTATTCTTGATACTGGTTATTCTGATATCAAAAAAGGGTAGATATTAATATCATCACAAATTTAGCAAAATCACATGTATACGAACGATATCAAAATCATTTTCAGGTGTTTACTGATGGTTCCGTTTTAGATGATGGAAATGTTGGTGCAGCATTTGTTATACCTTCCCTTAAAACTCAAAGATCGTTCTTTCTGGGTAGCAATTTATCTATATTCACAGCCGAATTAGTAGCGATAATGATGGCAATGGAATTTGTAACAGATCTTCCCACTAACATCGCTCAGATAGTTTTCTTTGTAGATTCAAAATCAGTCCTACTTGCCCTTGACTCCTCTAATATATCGACACGACCCGACCTTGTGTTTGAAATTAAATATCTTTTATACTGTCTGGTGTCTAAAGGCATTATTATAGAATTTTGCTGGATTCCTTCGCATACTGGTATACTTGGAAATGATTTGGCTGATAGGGCTGCGAAAAAAGGTGCTAAAAAAGCAGGGTCATTTTCTGAGTTGAAAATAAAACCGTCAGTAGTAGAATGTTATCATACTCTTGAATCGACTGCACGGAAGAGAGCTCAAACAAATGTTGATACGTCTACAGAGATTTCATCCAACCAATGGGAAGCTTTTCCAATAGACCTTGTATTAAGAAAAATGCCTGATCTTCCAGTTTATTATTCCAGACAGATATCTTCCCTTATAATTCGATTAAAGCTAAATGCTTTGAAAACAAAGTTTAGTAAGAATACTAACCGTATTTGTGGTAAAGAGATAACACTGAACCACATTTTGTTCAATTGTCACAAGTTGACTACTTTCTTACCAACATCATTACGATCCAATACTTTTTCTGAAAAAAACTTGCAAGATCTACTTTCGAATCATTCTCTGCTGATCGAAATTGCTGAATACTTAATTCATAGTCCGATTGGGGTTTTTATTTAGATAGTTTTGAGCTAGCTCATTTTGTTTAAGATAGTGAAGGATTTTTGTCTTCTTGCTATATATTGTTTTTTTTCTCCACTAATTGTTGTATTTAAGATTATTGATATGTTTATTGTTCAGTTTAGACACATATACAGATACATACACGTACACACTCACATACAAAGGCCTACATTCATGCTTACACAACACACAGGCTTATTCATTTAATCATTCATTCAGTCAGTCACTCTCATCTTTCATTCACGTCTAATATCACTCAAAGTGAACAGACGTTAAACAGAAGTACGAACGAACGAACGAACACACGTACAAGTGCAGTCATTTGTTTACTAATATAGTTACTCTTTTCAAGGTTGCAAAAGTATTTTGATATTTTTTCACCATCTGCAATCCATCTCGCTTTTGATCTTAATAATACACCTTCCATTTTTTGTTCCCTGATTGCTCTTAGTTCTTGTTTTTTTCTTCAATCATTCTTAGTTCAATTTCTGTTTTATTCTCAAGATTTTCAAGACTTTCAATGCGTTTTAAAATCTTGTTCTCTTTTTCTGTTGTTGTTTTCTTTTTCACTGTGGTGTAAGCTATAGATTTCCCTCAAATTTTCATCAACAGAAAATTTAAAAAAAAATAAAAATCTGAAATCTTGAATCTGAATCCAGATTTTATTAACTCAGACAATACTGATTGATCTTGTATCGCTGATTGATCAACTGCGTATTCTTTTATAACATCCAGAATTAACTTATTTATTACGTCCACATATCCTTTAATAGAGATACATTAAATTTCCAGAATTTTCTGTTTTAAATAGTCAAATACATCTCTACGTTTATGTAAATCAGCAAGCCCTTGACAATTTAATGAAGCAATTGTTATGCTATGCATGGTGATTCAGTGAATAATTGTTTCATATATACAGAATTAACGCAAAGTAGGCCAAAATGATCAGAAACAAAATAGAACCCAGCTTTTCCACAAAGCACAGCTGATATAACAATGATTATCATACAATACATTAATGTATCGTATGTCCTGGTCCGAAAACGCAAAAACAAACAATGACAAACACAAAGATTGAAAAATATATACAAGTTGTATGGATTATACGCATGAGAAGTATGATAAATACATAAAAGAAAATCAAAAGCTCCTTGACCACTGCAAGCGGATAATGACGCAACAGCATCTTTGAGGGAATACAAAGATAATTTTTCACACAATCAGATTCATTTTAACGATTAATAACTTAACTTTAAAAAAAAAACAACAACTTGGATCCAACGAGTCACAACACATTATCATATCTTTAACACTGGCAAAAACGATGACAAACCAATCAAATTAATGGTTTTTAAATCATGTGAAATACCATCCCCCCCCCCTGTGCCCCCCCCCCACACACACACACACATCCCCCCCCCCCCCCCCCCACACACACACACACAACAAACGCACACACGAAACGGCTTCCTTCGTTTCCCATCTGATTGATTTTGTTTTTGAACGCCCCTCCCCCCGCCCCCGCCCCCCCCCCCCCCCCGCCTCCCCAAACACCCACCCCAAACGATTCCATCCACCATCACAAAATTCCACTACGATGACGGTGCCCACGTGTATCACTGACTGAGAGGTGAGCGATGGTGTGAACACCATACATGATTTAGGGGGGTGGTGGAGGGGGGGGGGAGTTCAGCGTGAGCCGTACTCTCTAAGCCTAACAAATGTATCAACAGCAACACACGCTCGAGACACAGAGAAGGTAGAGACAGAGAAAAAGAAAAAAAAATAAAGTAATTAAAAACTAATAATCATACCAATAATAATAAAAATATAATAATAAAAAGATGAGAGAGAGAGAGAGAGAGAGGAAGAGAGAGAGAGAGAGAGAGAGAGAGAGAGCATTCAATTTTAATCATAGGCGGTATGTCTGAAATTTCGGTGAAAAGGTGGGGGGGGGGAGGGGAAGTACAACATATCTACCTTTTGCATAGGAAAAGTCCTTCCCACTTCCCCATACCCACCCCCTTCAAATTTACCGTTTCATGTGTCGATGTGTCATTGAAGATTCTTAAAGGGATTTGTGCGTGTGTATATGTGTGTAAGTGGTGTGTGTGTGTGTGTGGTGTGTGTGTGTGTGGTGGTGTGTGGTGTGTGTAGTGTGTGTGTGTGTGTGTGTGTGTTGTGTGTGTGTGTGTGTGCGTGTGCATTCGTGCGAGCATACTTGTGTGTGCGTGTATGCGTGTGCGTGTGTGAGAATGTGCACACACTCGCATGGGTGTTTGTGTGTGTGTGTGGAAAGGGAGGGGGGGGGGCGTGTGTGTGTGTGTGTGCCCGTATGTGTGTGTGTGTGTGTGTGTGTGTGTGTGTGTGTGTGTGTGTGTGTGTTGTATGTGTGTGTGTGTGTATGTGTGTGTGTGTGTGTGGTGTGTGTGTGTGTGTGTGTGTGTGCACGCACGCTCACATGTATGTGTATGTGTGTGTGTGTGTGTGTATGTGTGTGTGTGTGTGTGTGTGTGTGTGTGTGTGTGTGTGTGTGTGTGTGTGTTAGCCTTTGCTGGCACGAGCGAATACGCGCGGACGTTTGCACCTACATACAGCTTGGTGAGTACATGATTACGCCCTTCGGAGAAATAATATAGGAACTGTCACAAAAACGTTCATGTCAACTGTGTTACATTCTGTACTATGCCCCAACCCAGAAATACACCGGACCTCATGCAGAAGTGAAAGCATTTCCAGCCAAGTTTTGGAACCACCTCCCTTCAGGCCTATTTTCACCCCGGAGATCTTTCGGTCTATACGTGCACATAATACCTGCCCCGACCCGGACAACTCCCGGCCCAGTGCAGCGAAGGGGTCAAAATGGCGTTTCAAAAAAGTTACATCAAATCTGGAGAAGCATACATAAGTCATGGGCCCAAAGGCATACAATCATATGGATCTGTCTTTCACGTTAAAAAAAAAAAGTGAAGAAAGATCGTATCAGGATTTAGCTGCTCGTGGTGTACACGCGCGGGCCGCGCACGTGTGTTTCGTGTAAGCGCTTATGTCTGTATGGGTGCAGTTGTGTGGATACGAACCCTGGTAAGTTGTGTGTGTGTGTGTGTGTGTGTGTGTGTGTGTGCTGTGCGTGCGTGCGTGCGTGCGTGCGTGCGTGTGTGTGTGTTGTGTGTGTGTGTTTGCGTGCGTGCGTGCGTGCGTTTGCGTGTGTGCGGCGCGCGTGTGTGTGTGTGTGTGTGTGTTGTGTGTGTGTGTGTGTGTGTGTGTGTGTGTGTGTGTGTGTGTGTTCGTTCTTTAGTTAAACGTCCTTTCACTTTGAAGTTATATTAGATATTCTCTCTCCCTCCCCCCCCCAGTGTGTGTGTGTGTGTGTGTGTGTGTGTGTGTGTGTGTGTGTGTGTGTCTGTGTCTGTGTCTGTGTTTGGGAGCGTGTGCGTGTGTGTGTGTGCACTTGCGCGCGAGTGCACATGCTCCGAGTCACAGTTACCTACAACTTACGACCAACCAATCAATCCATTGCTATTAATCAATCAGTGGCAATAAACCATCAATCACAATACATCAGTTAAACAGGTCACTTAATCGTTCACAGTTAGTCCATCAGTAGCAATAAACTCTTCAATCACAATACAGTTACACTGGTCACCCAGCTATTCACATTCAGTCGATCAGTAGCAATAAACCCATTAATCACAATACATAGTTACACCGGTCATCCAGGCATTCACAGTTAATCAGTCAATAGCAGCAATCCCATCAATCACAATATATAAATACACATCGATCACAATAAATAGTTACACCGATCACGCAGTCATTCATAGTTAATCAATCAGTAACAATAAACCCATCAAACACAAAATATTGTTACACTGGTCACCCCGTCATTCACAGTTAATCAGTAGCAATAAACCCATCAATCAGAAGATATAATTACACCGGTCACCCAGTCATTCACATTTAATTGGTCAGTAGCAATAAACTCATCAATCACGATATATCAGTTAAACCGGTCATCCAGTTATTCCCAGTTAATCAGTCAGTAGCAATAAACCCATGAATCACAATATATCAGTTGACTACATTAAGCCAACGAATCATTTGAAAAGTCATGGGGAGGAGGAGGAGGGGGGGGAGAGGAACAGAAGGGGGGGGGGGAGGAAGGGGCAGGGACATGGCACAGAGGGCTAGGAGGGCATGGGTGGAAAATAATCCTGCAGACAGAAGAGGGTTCTTATTTGAAAGTATATTCTCACACCCACAACATCCCTATCACCACCCCCACCACCACCACCCCAAACCGATGTTACCTCCACCAGCCCACCCCCCACCCCCTCCACAGTCATTGATCACCATGAACATCCGACACACCGAACACAGTGATCAATAAATCACAGTACACTGTTCAATCTCGACAGAGAAAAAGACAATCATGACAAATTAATTCAATGCAAGCGCAAATTAAATGCAAATCAATATGTAACAGCTAAAAAAATGGACCAAGAGTGATCTAGTCACTGCTCGCAATGTATTCCTCTGTGTGGATTTGCACGCCCGCGGGCCCGCAGGCGT
>JAMYXO010000038.1:97500-112500 GCA_033310375.1 Conus canariensis | reverse complement strand
GGAAGGCGGCACAGGTAAGACTGATTTAAGAGTTTGGGGAAAACCTCGCATTTGTGGGCATTTCTTTCGACTTTCATTGATCTTTAAACATGATTTACCGCCATCGTGTATTATTTATGCCAAAGTTTTGATAACTAAATACTAGAAATGTCCAATAAATGCTTGATAAACGCACAGGTTGGCATATTTATTTCAGCATGAACATTCCATTCTATAGGATATTGTCCAGTGTTGAGAAAGGGCCCTCAAAACATTAGGTTTGCCAAGCCATAATGCTTTGTTGTTGTTGATTCCTGTTTATTTTGAGAATTTCAGTTACTCTAGATTCAGAGGATAACTCGGCTTAGTTCACATCTATTATGCACAGACAAGACAGTAAGCTGTGAAATTGTGTGGGGAATCTTTTATTTTGCTGAAATCAGCGCTGCATACTGCATCGATGGTCTGAGAATTACTTTCAGCTTCCTTTGTTTAATACTTTTATCCATTGAAATCTGGCTTAGTCATTTCTTTCTTCTTTTTTTTATAACTGTCAACCTGTCATTAGTTAAAAATGAATGGATGCGACATAGTGAGCAGCAGTTACTTCGCTTTTATTAAATGATGTTGAATCACATAAACATTAAGTCTAAAGGCTTGCTTTTTCGTTTTGTTTTTGCTTTTGTGGTCTCTGTCTTGTTTTTATAATGAGAAGGGGATGAGTTGGGGGGGGGGGGGGGGGGTGAGGAGTTATGTTTCTGTCATTATTGATAGGTGTTAGTGCTGTCACACCAAGAAGCAAATAGAATGCAATTTGAAAAGATTTAACACATATCGATCAATTCTTGTTCTTTCAACGGATTGGCCAAACATGCGATATCATTAACTGATTGTGCAGAAGATCAATCAATTGCGACAATTGCCTGATTGTGCACATCACTAAAAATACACATAAAATAAATGCATGAAGTCTGCTGTTTTTAACATATATTTTATGCATCATAAAAACATATCTTCAACTACTATTTGTCGTAAAAAAAAAAAAAACACAAAAATGGATTCATGTGTCAAACTGTCTTCTACATGTGCTCACACAAAGCCCACAAAAGGTCACAGATGCACAAGCGCTGTGATTTATAACTTAGAGTAATTCTTAACTGGGAGGTCTGTAGCATTTTCCCCCTATGTGCATGCTACATTTGACTGCAGTTGCAACTGGATCTTAATGTCCTTGATTTTCATTTCAGGTGGTTTTTGATTCAGCGCGGGCTGACTATTTGTCCATGAAAGAGATGGGTCCATGTCAGCTGAACTTGGTGAGTATATATGAACTGTATTCTATTAAAATAAATCACCCCAGCCTTCTCATCCCAAACCTCTTGCCCTCATTTTAACACCATATCTCAAGCAGGCAAACTTTTACTTCTGCTACTTGCTTTGTATCAAACAGTTTGTGTGTGTATATGATTAAAAAACAAATTGCATAAATGCTTGCAGTATATGCGTATTTCATTGCAAAACATTCATAAAAATGCTGTGTAACTCGCTGTGAGAAGAGCAATGTGAACACTGTATGAACTCAGTATGTAAACAATCCCATCAATCAGTAAAAGAAATAAAAATGAATTGCAGAACATTTATTGAATTAAAAAGATAGGATAAATCGATATCAGATACTGGTAAAATGATGTATATAATTATAGTAATAACATTTACTACTACCTACATGTATATACTGAGGAGTAATCCGAAAGGCAGCAACTATACACAATGTGTAAAGACACACACCTTGCCAAAGCCCTTCCTTCTCCCTTGTGTGTGAGAGCAGGTGTGCAAAGTCAGTCTGGCATTAGTATAAAATGGAATGCATTTTTCTCATGTTTAGAGTGTCGTCATCTGTTAAACAGACTTTTAGTGTTACACAGACTGACAAATACATTGTTTAGCTGTAAAATTAGGAGCATGGTGAGTAGAGTGCCAAGAAATATGTTTCTGTGCAGGTATATTGCTATACCAAGTATAGTATGAATGTAAATGGCATTTGTGGGCCGAACCAACCTAAAATAAGTTGAACTGTCTTCACTGTTCATTTGCTGTTGAATCATTTAACAAATAAGTGCACTGCATACAATTTGAAGACCAATTTACTAATTTCAATGTGAGTAGCCTTTGCTCCTCAGTGATTGTATGGGTTGAGTTAGTGTTTGGATGTATTGAGCTTCTATCATACATACAATATTTGGTTTATATTTATATTTGCAAATTTTTGCACCTCAAAACGTCCAAGAAGATATATGTGATGATGAGGATACAGAAAGATATAACCTGATACAAGAAGAAGGTAATGATAAAAATTAAGTATATTTGTAAAGATATTGTAAGTGTAAGCATAGAACTTTTTTTTAATAATGCTTCAAAACTTTCATTTGAAAGTATGAGGGATTTGGGGTTTCCAAGAAAAAAACATGGAATAGTTGCCCACTTTCACTATTTCCTGGAGGTAAAATGCATCCATTTAATTAAGTCGTGTGCCTGAAATCTCTGTATGTGTGATCTTAAGCATATTTAGTGAAATGTTTACATCTTTGTTTCTTTGAAATGCAGGTTGTCTTGTGGATGAACCTAATGAAGACTGTGGATCTGGGTGACAATCAGAGGTAAACTCTTTTTGAAACATCTTTATTTCACATGTAATTACTTTGGATTTTTAAGGCATTCACTCTTGGTATACTTTGTTTAATAATGATGATTAACCCATACATTTAACCTTCTAGAATTCAGAAAATACATTTCATTAAAATGTTTGTAAATTTTGTTACCAGAGGTATTTTCTTGTTACTTTCAGTCTTTTTTTTTTCTTTTTTCTTTTCCTCCAAAGTGTGACAGACTTTGTCTTTTTCTGTTCCATGTGAAATGAAACCAAGTGCATGGTCATCATCCGTTCAGTTTGCCATTTTTCATAAGCTAGCAATAGAAGTCAGCAAAGCTAACATTCCAGTCTGATGTGAAACCTCAAGCTTTTGATGAATTGGTAACCCACAGCAAAGAAGTCTTCTAGGCTACAATTGTGTTGTATCTCATACTATGTAGAGTGTCATGCACATGAAAGTGTCACCAGAAACAAGCAAACAGAAACATTTTTTTTACAGCTATCCCAGAAAAGATGTCAGTTTGCAAGTACATTCCACACCTTATTTTTCAGCTGCATATCGATGCAATAATGTTAATTACATGCTAGCATAATACCACGACAGAAATGCATTCAAAATTACCCAAACGTTTCCCCTTGCCGCATTTCCATTACAGCAGTAACTGACATGATGCTTTTTTTAAAAACAAATACAGCACTCAAAGTTTGTACTGTGATAAACAGTAAACAAGTTGGGTAACTCTTGCGCCCATAAGAAAACCTAACACAGAGTAACTTTTTTCAAGACTGGCACAGCCTTTTAAATTTGAATAAGTCAGACAAATACAAAGACGAACAATTTCATATGTGGGGAAAGCAAGCACAGGCCAACAACCCCTCCATCATCACAGTAACGACTTGGCAAAGATTTGGACTTGGGGGGGGGGGGGGGGGTTGAAGATGAAGACAATTGGAACATGAAATTAAGACAATATATTATAGATATGAAAACTCTTCACTAGCTGTATGAGGGAACCATCGTAATCCTCTTTGAAGGCAGATCTCATAGTGAACATACCTGCTAATTTTCACCAAAAATCGGCCAAGTACTTTTGAGATATTCCATAAGAAGAAAAACCGATACAGGTCATTACAGCCGTTAGTAATGGCTATAACGTAAACTAAAACATGGGCATCATCCGTGATACATAATGAACATACCTACAGATTTTCAGAAAGATTGGCCCAGTAGTTTTGTCTGGAGCGAGTGGAACACATTTTGACCAAGGACACACACACACACACACACACACACACACACACACACACACCACACACACACACACAACACCCCACACACAAGAGGGAGCATTTTTTCATTCCCATTCTAAAGTACTCCTGTTCTATAAGAACTGGTAGTACAAACGCAGTGAGAAGTAATCAAGAAGAAACAAAAGTAAAAGGCAAAGAAGAAAAAAGTGAGCATTATTTACAAGGAGAAAAGGATGGTTGAACAATAACTTTAAAAAAAAAAACGTGGAAGGGGACGGGGGTTGGTAGTGGTGAAAGAGAGGGGAAAACGAGCGTTGTGGTTCACCTAAAGATGAAGAGGTGTAACAATGTGTGCTGGTGTGCGCTTGCGTGTGCGTGCGTGCGTGCGTGCGTGCGTGCGTGCTTGCGTGTGTTGGTGTGTGTGTTGTGTGTGTGTGTGTGTGTGTGTGTGTGTGTGTGATATAGGGGGAGAGAAAGAAAGAGGGAGGGAAAGAGAGAAGGAGGGGGAGAGATAGGGAGGAAGACGGACAGATAGAAAAAAAGGGGGAGGAGAGAGAGTCGGGAGGAGTGAGGGAGTTGGGTAAGTAGTTGAGAGAAAGAGAGAGAGAGAGAGAGAGAGAGAGAGAGAGAGAGAGAGAGAGAGGAGTGTGTGTGTTGTGTGTGTGTGTGTGTGTGTGTGTGTGTGTGTGTGTGGAGATGGGACAGAAGCAGTGAAAAGAGAGAGGAGAGAAGAAGGCCCAGGGCCACTAAGGGTCCATCACTCTGGTGTTGATGCCTGCAGGCTGGATGGTTCCCAAGCGGCTGATCACGTGGGATTCCATGTGTTGCGTATGCTCTGTTGCCTGGGTTATGCCATACAGCTGCCACGTTTGCATTGTGTAGCTGTGCAGTGGGCTGTTGAGGTGTTGGCCTATCAGGTCACTGTAGTTCTGCCGCATTGAGCGAAGATGCTCTGTGAATCGCTCATTCAGTGTCCGGGAGGTCTCACCCAGGTAGAGCTTGTGGCATGGAGCACAGTTCAAAATATACACAATGTCTGTTGACTTGCAGGTGTAATTTGACTGAGGGATGAACTGACCCTGTGGGCTCACAAAGGTTGTGGAGGCGTCAAGGCACAGGTCTTGCATCAGGCCTCTCTGTGGGGTCTACATCCTGGGGGAGTAGGGTTACCAGTCTGGTGGCTGATTCTGGCCCTCACAAGCTAGTCAGGGAGGTTCTACTCTCTCTGGAACACTATCAGGGGCACTTTCTGAAAAACCCATCCCAGGACTGGGTCATTATGGATGATGTGAAAGTTCCTTCCGATGATGTCACAGATGGTGAGCTTGTGAGGGTGGTAGGGGATGACTGCTACAGGTCGGTTTTCTTGTTCCTCCCTCTCGACTGGGGTGAAAGCTTCCTGTCTGGACACCTTTCGTGCCCTCTCCAAGGCTCTTGAAACTGTCTGCCTGGGGTACTGACGTTTATACATTATGCATAGTGAATGATACTTAGCAGATGTATATTATTACAGTCCTTGGACTTGGTATGCAGGGTTATTACTAATGCACATATGAGCATACACTGATGGTGCATATACTGCCATGATGATGCAAAACACACAGACATAACTTTTTGAAGCACTGGTTTGATAGTTATTTCTCCAGTGTGTTATAAGAAATCTGATACTGTCAGTTCCTTGGAGATAATAAAGCATTTAATGATGAAACTAAAGTCTTCAGTTTGTGGCAGGTCACTCTGTCTGTCTGTCTTATATGCAAATGGCTTGATATCACTGCTAATGTGTGTGTGTGTGTGTGTGTGTGTGTGTGTGTGTGTGTGTGTTGTGTGTGGTGTTGGTGTGTGTGTGTGTTGTGTGTGTGTCCTGTATGTATGTATGTGTGTGTGTGTGTGTGTGTGTGTGTGTGTGTGTGTGTGTGTGTGTGTGTGTGTAGGTGAGATAAAAGATATTCTCTTCATGTTGCTCCTGTAGTGTCTGTCTTGATCAGTATCTTCTCATGAGCCGTACTGGTGGTGGTGGTGGTGGTGGTGTGGTGGTGGTGGTGGTGGTGGTGGTGTGTGTGTGTGTGTGTGTGTGTGTGTGTGTGTGTGTGTGTGTGTGTGTGTGTGTGTGTGTGTTTATGGTTGTTGTTGCTAGTTTACTTGGCCAGTTTGTTGTCATGACCCATACTTGTGGCGTGTGTGCGCGCGTGCACGAGTGTGGTGTGTGTGTGTGTGGTGTGTGTGTGTGTGTGTGTGTGTGTGTGTGTGTGTGTGTGTGTGTGTGTGTGTGTTAGGGTCGTTGTTGCTAGTTCACCCTAGCTCCCCATGGAGACAATGCCAACGACGCATAAGTACGCCATTGCATCTTTCAATTGTTGCCCTCGTTGAAGAATGTGCAAAGTTGTACCTCTCCTCCATTATTAATAAATGGGGTAAACAGCCATGGTCTGCACAGAACCCAACCAACATGTCACAACTGTTGTGTGTACCACAGACAAATTAACACAGCTAGCATCACTTGAACTTGGCATGGGGAGGATGGGGTTGGGCAGAAAAAGTGTGGAGCAACTCTGCATTTCATATCGCTAGCAATGGAAGTCTGGGCTAACAGAGTTACCCTGCAACAATTTCCTGCTGCTCTTGAACACAGTTGTTATTGTAAATCAAACACTTTGTTCCCTATCCAAGACAATACAGAACATTTGATTTGATAAGATGAAAGGAATGTGAATGTGGAGGGGATAAGGAAGACAATTACTTTGAGGGATTGTAATGAGCTGGAGACTTTTTTTCCCTTCTCTGGGGGGACATCAATGTGGGTAACTGATTCAAACAAGATGATAACCTAATATGGACCCTTTCCAGTGGCCGGGTGTAACAAAACATGAATGTAATTGAGGTGAGGGCTGGAGAGCGTATGGGGTGGGGACAGAGGAGGAAGCTTTGCTGGACAGGGGCTGCCAGTTTCCTTCAGTCTATATCACTATCCAGAAGTGTTTCCATACTAATGCTAGATATGGCATTGCATCAGCTAGTTCAAACCAAACTTGCCCCATTCTGAAAACATACATGCACGGCATGCATACACGCACGCACATGTACACCTACAACAATCTGACAGCACAATATACAGGATTCACAAGCTGTAGCAGCCCGAGCATTTATAGATGATTTAGTGGAATGATAATGTAAAACAACCATAATAGCAAATCTAAAACAGACATTCTGCATCATTGTGAAAGGGTCTGAACATGAACACAAGTATGTTGCAGGAGAATCTAGCAAATTGGTTTATAGCACCTAAGATCACTTGACAGGGGCATTAGTGTATGTTTTGCATCAAATATCCTTTTTTAGCTCCCTCTCTGAACCTCAAGCACTCACATGCATGTCACAGCTCTATTGTTGAACAAACTAAGACACACAATGACAAACACAGGGCATGGTACACAGTCATGCACTCAACTAGCACTCAAGTCAGAAGCATGCAAGCATATTATGTACTTAACTTGCATATTGCCCAAATCTACATCATACCTTACATATATCCACTGCCTCCAAGTAGGCGTCCAACCAACGGTGGTGGATCCTGCTCAAATGCTTGGGAGACGGCACTCTCCCGTAGAATCCTGGCACAATGGGCTGATCCTGGATGCCTCAGCACACGGTTCAAAATGTTCAAGTCGGCTTCACAAATTAATTGTACGTATATGCTCTGATATCCCTTTCTCTTTACATACAGTGCTTCGAATTCTGCTGGGCATGAAATTCTAACATGTGTGAAGTCAATGCATCGGATCTCTCCAGAGAATCCACTCATTTAAAATTTTTTTTTTTCGTTAGAACTGTCAGCATCGTCTTGATGGTTAAAGTGGACGTGCTGATCCAGAAACTGACATATCACGTCTGTCACTCTGTGAATAACTGTGTTAACAGTTCCTTTGGATACACCAAAAATATCACCAAGAACTTCTTGAAAGCTCCCAGTGGCGTCGAGTCACAGGGCAATCATAATTTGCACACTTGCAGGCAAACTGTCCTTCCTCATTGCCAATGAATCTAGTCGATCAGAAAAAAAAATCAATAATCTCCAGCAGTTCTTTTCTTGGAAATCGGAATCGACGAAAAAGTTCACAGTTGTCACATACTTCTAAAGGGTTTGTCCTATCAGGGAAAATCCGCTCTCTCCTCAGTAATCGATTCAATTTGTTTACTGGACGAAACGCAGCTGCTATCTTGGATATTGGACTATAGCGCGATGCTTCTCGTGAGTTAGCGGACGAGCCGCTGTTGTTCGACGACAGTCGAGGGTTTAGAGCAGAACCGTCATTAAATTCGATTTTGTTGGAGAACCGCATTTACCTCGAGTACTGTGGTACATCGACCGCGGTTGTTCGCTGCGATTGCCGTGGCCTGGGATACCATGCTTTGAGCTACGCAGGCATGGGGGCACTCCTTAAGGGGTCGGGCTGAAAATTTGCCCTCTTGGCCGGAGTCTGCATGTACCCGCTGAACATTAGAGTCTCGTGCAGACCTCCTGCGACTTTCGTCCTGCTCCCTCCTTGAGGCGGCCTCACGCAGCACAGGACCATCGCCACCCGAGCACGAAGAAGGCCGCCTGGTGGTCCTGCAGACAGCCTTTAGTTTGGGGAAAAGAGGCAAACTATACCGATGCCCATCGTCGGCCGACCAACAACCAAACTTGAACCAAAGTTCAAGAGGAACAAAAACTCAGAGACAGAAATACGATGGCCCCACACGCGATTCACCCACTACTGCCTGCGACAGTAGTTGCCACTAAAGATAACCTACGTCTGCAAATTCACTTGTCCTTACGGGCCTCAGGCCGATAGGACGTTAAACTCACCCACAGCGTCAAAGTCAACATGAACTCCTGAAGGGGCCAGAATGGCTCAGTTGGTAGAGCGCCGAACTCGTGATCCTGCGATCCTGGGGTCGCTGGTTCACATTCAGCCTGACTTCATTTTCCAAACTCACCCACTATGCCTGTGACTGAAGTTGCCACTAAAGATGCAGACCTATGTCTGCAAGTTCACTTTTCCTTACGGGCCTCAGGCCGATAGGACGTTAAACTTACCCACAGCGTCAAAGTCAACATGAACTCCTGAAGGGGCCGGAATGGCTCAGTTGGTAGAGCGCCGAACTCGTGATCCTGGCGATCCTGGGGTCGCTGGTTCACATTCAGTATGACTCCATTTCCCAAAATGTCCTTCGAATGAGACTCTACACCGAGGTTCTGGGTGTGAACGCATGGCAAAACATCATGCACACACACGTAAAATCCCTTCGCCAACTTTCGGAAGAGAAGGCCAATTTTGGCCGCTGGATGGAGGACACATACACACGTAGTAGGCACCGAAAGAATGAAAGAATGAACAAAAAACCGAATGACTAATACTCGACTGAATGACACATGAAACGTCTGGATGGAGCACCTTGAAGGCTGCTCTTCAGTCGCCCTGCCTGGGTAGGCAGCCCTTCGTGAAAAGACGCTTTATAGATGCTATCGTGTCGTTGTTATTGTTGGTTGTGATGGTAGTGTTGTTGTTTGTGTTGGTGTTGTTGCTGTTGGTGGTGGTGGTGTTGAAGATCTTATTGTTGTTGTTGTTATTGTTGTTGTTGGTGGTGGTGTTGGTGTTGTTGTTGTTGTTGTTGTTGTTTTGATGTCATCACAGACCTACGCCCCCGCCCACAACTAGGAACACATGGCACCAAAAAGATGTCTATTAGTGCCTCTTGTCGACTGTCTTCCTACCCTCCTCCTCCTCCTCCTCCCCTTTCCTCCTTGTGCGCGAGAGTTTTGTCACATTAATCCTTCTTAATCAAATGCAACAACTAAATGGTTTCTTTTTTTTTTTCCTTTGGCATACATAGTTGGGGCAAACGCGTTTGAGTTGTTTGTTTTTGTTTCGTTTAGTTTTCCTTGGCACTGTTACAAGAGTAATAATTCATTGTGGTCACCGGACACGAGAGATTTTTGTCCCGTTTTGGAATCAATGTATGAAGAACTTAGCTCAGCTTCATTTTTCTCGTATACCCCCCCCCCCCCCCCAAATCCCAACCCCCATTCGCTCCCATCCCCACTGGTATCCCCACTACCCCCTCCCCAACCCCCCTCCCCCCTCCCTCCCGCCCATCCTGTCCCTTTCCATCGAACTCCCTCTTTCAAGTAGGTTAGGATTCGATCTGCGGTTTTGTTTTTCTTTGATTCGCCCGTCAAGAGCGACACGACACTCTCCGCAACAAAAATAACAGACTGTCATCACACCCCCACCAACCGTTTCAGTTCACTTTTTTTCTATCTCTGCATGGTGGGAATTTAAAACAAATCGTGACTCATAACTGGGAAAGATGTCCGTGTTGATCTTTGGTGCTGAAAGACAATGGTGAAAGACACAGTTTGTCAACTGTACATGGAAGGAAGCTAAATAGGAGGCCAGGCTGTTCCAATTTGGTGGTTTTTTTATGTTCGTCTCTTTCACACACACACACACACACACACACACGCGCGCGCGCGCGCGCGCGCACGCACGCACGCACACACACCACACACACACACACACACACACACACACACACACACACACACGTACGCACGCGCGCACGCACGCGCGCGCGTACACACACACACACACACACACACACACACACACACACACACACACACACACACACAACACAACACAACACACACACACACACACACACACACACACACACACACACATATACAATATATATATATATTTTGTTAAAAAATATTTTTAAAAATGAAGTGCTAAAATCTACAAGCTTGTTTCAGGCCTTGCTATCTTTAGGATATATCTTTTTTAACAGATGTTGCTCCCCAAGGGGTTGAGCACCTTCAGATTTTTTAAGGACACTTATATATATATATATATATATATATATATATATATATATATATATATATATATATATATATATATATATATACTGACAACTTAACTAAGGGTGAGAGAATAGCTTTGCGAGAATTACAAACTCTAGTATCCAACAGAACTTTGAGAATATGCCCTGCAGATAAAGGCGGAGCTATTGTGGTTCAAGACATGTGTGATTACATTCTACAGGCAGAGCGGCAGTTACATAACACCCAATATTGTGTTAAGGTTAACAAAGACCCT
This sequence comes from Conus canariensis, assembly GCA_033310375.1. Taxonomy (NCBI): domain Eukaryota; kingdom Metazoa; phylum Mollusca; class Gastropoda; order Neogastropoda; family Conidae; genus Conus; species Conus canariensis. Next base: position 101,469 of record JAMYXO010000038.1, on the reverse strand, counting down.
ACAAACAGTAAACAAGTTGGTCACTTTTTGCTCCCATAAGGAAACCCAACACAGAGTAACTTTTATTCAAGACTGGCACAGCCTTTTAAACTTGAATAAAGTCAGACAAATACATAGACGAACAATCTAATAGTGAGGGAAAAAACAAGCGCAGGCCAACAACTGAACTATCTTCATAGTAATGACTTGGCAAAGATTTGGACTTAAGGAGGGAGGGGGGGATTTGAAGATGGAGAAACTGGGAACATGAAATTAAGGAAATATGTTACAGATATGAAAACTCTTCACTGGCTGCATAAGGAAACCATCGCAATCCCTTTTGAAGGCAGATATATTTGTATTGCCTGCTCCGAGGCCTTTCGTCCGCTGGGTCGGACTCATCAGGGAGACACGGCTGGTTGTGTCTGTGCTCCTGGCGTCAAATAGAGACACACCACAGTCCATAATACTGTGGTGTTCTCACCACCAAGGGTGCAAACAAGAATCCAATAGCACCCCCAAAGCAGCCAGCGAAGAGTAGTAAATGAATTACTGTTTATCGTTTACTGTTCCCTGCCTCATTTCATTTCCGAAAGACCCTACAGTTTCTATTGCCAAACAATCAAACTAAATCATAGAAGACTTACACAACAGAGGACACATTAACAAATGCACACATAGATGGGCCCACACAGACACTAAGGAGGTCAGAACACACATATACCACCATCTTCCCAAAATTAATAAGTGTCTCTCTCAACCACCAGGCAGACCAATCATTTCAGGTGTCAATGGCCCCACAGTTAAATTATCCACACTTGTGGATAGCTGGCTACACACTTACGTTACCAGTTTCCCCAGTTATGTTAAAGATACTACAAACATGTTGCAAATCATACAAGAGTGGAATTTGAAGTATGGACCTTTCCAAAACGTAACTTTAGTCACAGTTGACATTGTAAGCCTGTACTCCAATATTCCCCACAGAGATATGATAACTTCACTTGAACATTTCCTGAACAATGCAGGTTCAAGCAACACCCCCCCCTCCCCCTCCTCTACCAGTCTAGTACTCAAAGCAGTGGAACACATCCTCACCAATAATGTATTCACATTTGAGGGGCAGTGCTACAGACAAACTCATGGCATGGCCATGGGAACACCAATGGCCCCCTCTGTAGCAAACCTATTCATGGGTTGGCTGGAAGAACAAATATTTGCGAACAGCCTCGTCCAGTTCTCCCTTGATCTATGGAAACGCTTCATAGATGACATTTTTATACTTTGGTTCGGATCGCAGACTGAACTCAAAATCTTTTCAGATTTTCTCAATTCAATATACCCAACGATTAAATTCAGAGTTCAGTCGTCTCAGTCTCAGATACCATACCTAGACATACTCATTCTCGTAAGAGATGGCTTGCTACAGACTGATTTGTACACTACGCCTACTGATGCCCACAACTATCTTCACTACCGGTCAGCCCATCCCCCCCATGTTAAAAACAACATCCTTACAGCCAGTTCCTGCGTATCCGCCGTCTCTGCTCTCGAGACGAAGATTTCAGAACACGCTGCACAGTAATGTCCAGTCATCTAAAAAACAGAGCATACCCCCCAAAATTCATTTCTCAGTCCCAAACACGGGCAAGCCAAATCCTCCGCAGTCAGACCCTCCAATACAAAACACTCGCTCAGGAAAACGAGTCCCGTTTGTTATAACCTACAACCCTTGCAATCCCCCACTAAGGGTTTGGTTTCGGGAATTCTTGCCCTGTCTGCACTCCAGTCCCCGGGTACAGAAAGCTATTCCAAATCCTCCAATTCTTGGTGAACAGAACAGCCATTCCATCAGGAACATCTTAATGCCTTCTGCCCTACCCCAACCAGCTGTAAGTAGTGGAAATCCTGGATGCTTCCCTTGCAGAAAAACGCGATGCGTTGTTTGCTCCAAACATCTTATCCAAACCACATTTACCAGTTCTGCAACTCATGAGAATTTCACAATCAGAAGTCATATGACATGTGAAACTACAAACTTAATTTACTTACTTTTTTGCTGAAAATGCTCAAGGTCACAATATGTTGGTGAAACCAAAAACACACTAAAACAGAGATTCTACCAACATGTTCAAACATCAACAAAAATACAGGCACACTCGTCACAACATTTTAATCAACCAGATCACTCCCTTGAAAACATGAAATGCGTAGCTGTAGAAAAGGTACACTCAGATAACCATTCTAAAAGGCTTCCAAAGGAAGCGTTCTGGATCAATAAGCTTAAAACACTCACACCCTCTGGCTCAACACCCTAATTCAGGACACGTAATGTGGATATCCTCAATTCATTGCAACTGGTGCTGCTGATGATTTTAAGGTGTCTGTGAATGTGGATGTGAGAGTGTAAGGGAACACCTTGCACAATACCCAGAGTGTACATCATGCCAATGGATAACGCTCCTGCATTACCATGTTTGTTACCCTTTTTCATTTTATATTAGAGTATAGACTGATTGATGTAAATATCTTGTCGTTGGGTTGCGCTTGTTTCACCTTAAATAGTTGCTATTTCTTCAGAAAGCCCTCCCCTCTCCCCCTCCAACGCCTAATGCCCCCACCCCACCCCCCGCTCCTCCTTGTTATATATTATTATTATATATTATTATTTATTATTATTTTAATTCACATTTTTGACTAGTTTGGCCTTTTGTGTGTACGTGTGTTGCGAAGATGGGTACAGGGATAGAGAATGATTGGACTTGTTGGTGGGCTAGGAGGAAGTAATGTTTAGGGGTAATTAGTGTTTGTGGTGGTGTGTGGTGTGTGTGTGTGTGTGTGTGTGTGTGTGTGCTGTGCTGCTGTGCGGATGTGTGTGTGTGTTGTGTGTGTGTGTGTGTGTGTGTGTGTGTGTGTGTGTGGTGAGCGTGCGCGCGCATGTGGTGTGTGTCAGCAAGTGGAAGGTACAAATGCGTGTATTTTAGAGGATAATTTCACGTGCATAACTGAGTGAATAAACTAGTGAGGTGCCACTTGTCCAGTCAGTTTTAACGGTCATTTCGTGAGTTTTAATCAAATTTGTTTCGCTTGTTGGATTGTTGTTTGGTCAGAATGCTGTCATCCTACTGAAGAAGGCGAAGTCTGTACCGAAATATATTGGGAAACTACATCCACTTGTTGTGCTGTGTTTGATTTTTATTCTGTGTTCAGTATATTCTATTATACTATATATATTATTATATATATATATATATATATATATATATATATATATATATATATATATTCACACGCACGCGCGCATGCGTTCATAGATAGATAAATAGGCAGACAGATAGACACAGACAGACAGGCAGGCAGGCGGGCAGATAGACTGATGGATAGATAGATAGGTAGATCGATGGGCGTATAGATAAATGCATATAGAGGTATTTATATAGGTAGACACGTATGTTGGCATGTATGCATGCATGTATGCATGTATGTATGTATATATGTATGTATGTAAGCATGCATGCATGTATGTAAGAATTGCACATTAAATTACTGATCAGAATAGCGTAGGTTTACGCTGTCACAAAAACGGCAGTCTGGAATCGTGTTAATGATTGTGGATGCCAGAGTGAGGTTTAAACGGCAGCCAGCCAAACGGACCGGCTGGGCGACATGGCACTGAGCAGGTACAATGGGAAAGGGGTTCGACTTGAATGAGGGCGAGTGAGGATGTCGCCTTCCACGGGCTTGTGCAGAAGAATTCCACACTGGGTCAGTCACTGTGGAAAAATAAAGAAAAAAGAAGGGGCAAATGCTGTGTTCACGTTTTCTATTATTAGCTGAGGCGCTATTGTAGCCTAAAAATAGGAAGGGGATGGAGGAGGGGTGGGGAAGGAAATTCTCTCTCTCTCTCTCTCTTCTCTCTGCTCTTCTCTCTCTCTCTCTCTCTCTCTCTCTCTCTCTCTCTCTCTCTCTCTCTTGGGTCGAGATGTAATT